>JAOEGS010006058.1:5550-19817 GCA_025447755.1 Corythornis vintsioides | reverse complement strand
GGGTGCTGAGAGGTGCTGGGTGCAGACTGGGGGGTGCTGATGCACGCTTGGAGGTGCAGGATGGGTGCTGGGGGGGGCTGGGTGCAGCCTGGGGGGGGCGGGGGGGCGGCGGGGGGGGGTGGGGTGGGGGGGGGGGGCCTGTCGGGCGTGGGCGGGGCTGCTGGGTGGGGCCTGTGGGGAGCAGGCGTGGTCTGTGGTGTGGGCGTGGTCTGTGGGGAGTGGGCGTGGCCAGAGGAGGGCACTGGGCTGGGGCTGTTGATGCTGTTGGGGCGTCTGGGGGCCATTCTCATACCGGTACCTGGGGATGGGGGGAGATCTGCTGAAGGTGGGGGGTCTGTTGAGGGTGGGGGTCTTTGGGGGTTCCTGGGCTATCTTTGTGGGTTCCTCGGGGGGTCTATTGAGGGTGGGGGATCTTTGGGGGCTCCTGGGCTATCTTTGTGGGTTCCTCGAGGGGTCTCCTCCCCCTGACCCCCCCGTCCCTCCCCCACCCCCCCAGGCCTGCATCGACGAGAACATGGAGGTGATCCAGTTCCTGGTGGAGAGCGGGGCCGACGTCAACCAGGCGGACAACGAGGGCTGGACCCCTCTGCACGTGGCCGCCTCCTGCGGCTACCGCCACAACGCCCAGCGAGGGGGAGGGGCCCGGGTTGTGGGGAGATCCCCCCATCCCCACGGGGACCCCTCGCACGGCCCCACACCCCGCCAGGAACCCCAAGAAGCCGACCCCGCTCCCACCCACCGCAGGCAGCCCCACACGCCCCGGCCGCCCCTGAGCCCGCCGAGGAAAGGCCCCGGCCCGAGGCTGCGGCTGCCCCCGGGGGCAGGATCCAGGATCCCGGGGGATAGGACCCAGAACCCGGGGGCAGGACCCAGGATGCGGGTGAGGGTCCCGTTCCCCTCTCACCCTCAGTTCGGCAGCCCGCTCCGCCAGCGCCCGCGGCCCCCCGCCCCGCTGGGCCATGCTGGGCCCCGGCACCTGCCGCGGGGGTGGCCCCGCCCGGGCCGCTCTCCCCGCCCCGCTCCGCCCCGGCCACCGCCGAAGCTCCGGGAGGTGCGGAGCGAAGGCACGGGAGGAGGAGAAGGGACGGCAGGAGGTGACGGAACCCGACCCGGGCCCGGCCCCCGGTGAGTGCGCGGCGCGGGCGGCCCCCGCACGGCGGGTTCCTGGGGCTGGGCTGGGCTGCGTCCGTCCCATGATGCTGGGACCTGCCTTGACCCCGAGCCCTCCCCGAGCGCTGCCCCATAGCTGTCCCATGGGGGTGCCGCAGCTAGAGGGACACATTTTGTCCCCGCACCCTTCCCAGGGGCTGCCCCGCCCATAGGGACCTGGGTTGCCCCCCTGTTGGAGACACCACGCTGCCCCGCATCCGTGTGGGGTGCTCCCCGATCTACAGGGAGCTGGGATGCACCCATTTATCACCCATAGGGTCACCCCCAGCTATAGGGATCTGCAGCACCATCTGGTGTCACCCCTGGCTCTAGGGACCGGCATCATCACCGTGGGGTCACCCCGGCAGGAGAGGCTCAGGGACTCTGTGTGTCTCCCCAGTTGAACGCCCCTTCTAAGGGATGTTTAGCACTCCTTGGAAACGGGGAGGCAGCTCTGCTGGGATTGCAGTGCTGCTGCTTGTCCACAGCTCTGATTTCACCGTGATGCCTGAAAGCAACGTGGGGTCTTTTTTGAAACAATTATGTAAAAAACCATTTGTCATTTCTGCTCACCAGAGCATCTGGGGGCACGGGGAGGGGTGCAGGAGATCCTGCAGTGTGAAATTCAGTCTCTGTACAACAGGTTGCTGCAGGATCCCTGTGGTATCAGAGCAGATTCATGAGAAACTGGTGTTGGGAAACCTGCCAGGGAGTGAAACCTCAGCTGAGCATCCTGCCTGAGCAGCTACTGTTCTCCTTCAGGATCCGGGGAAATCTTTTCTTTGCAGCAGGGAGGAGGCAGGAGAGCACAGTTGGACACCAGCAGGGCAGCTCTCTGCCTTGCATCCAGCATGGATCCAGCTGCTGTGCTGTGGGCAGGGACAATCACACATTTGCATCAACCACGTGAGCTCAGAAGCTGCTGGTTGTGGTTGGCAAACAAATCATCAGCGTCATCAAAAACTCAGAATTTACCTCTTAGCTCTTTTCCTAGAATCTTGGTGGGTTTGTTGGAATTTTTTTCCAGGAGAAACAACTTGCAGAGTCCTCCCGTTGTCAAAGGAAAATCACGTTTGTTCCTAAGGCACTGGGATGATTTAGTCTGACTGTGGGACTTAAATTGTGGGGTTATCAGTGCCCCTCAGCTGTGAGGCTGATCATGCTTCACATCTTCAGAACACAGCTAGAACAGCCAGAGATTACCTTGGTAATCACAAAGGCTACCAGGTTAAAATTAGACAGGGAATGTTTTGGAGAAAGCCTCTTGCTTGGCTTCCCAGTGTCTCAGGTTTTTGTGGGCAGAGATCTGAAGCAGCTTTTTTTCTTTGCTGGAACAACAGGATGGGGTTTTCCCCCCGATTTTTATTAGCAAAACACTACTGACCCAAAAGAGGGGAATGCCAGCACACACCTAGAGCAGGCTAAATCCAATTAGTGTCTTCAGCTAATAAACAGCCAATTACTGCCCGTGGAAATTCACTGTTGTGAAACTGGTTTGTGCTCAGTGGCCAGCAGGGATAAGAGGGAGAGATGCTGCTTTGGCCCAAGCCCTGCTCTGCCAGAGGCTCCTCCACCTGGATGGGTGCTCGTGCAGGGACAGGCCATTGTGATGTTACTGGTGAGGGGACTGGGCAGGCTGGTCTCAGCCTGGACAACAGGTATTCCCTGGGTTATCAGGATGGGCTGGTCTAGCCTAGAGCTGGGTTTGGAGTTTGGACATGGAAGCTGCTGTTCCCAAAGTGCTCCTCAGCCACCTCAAGCTTTACACTGTCAGCTGGTCCAGTTCAGTGCAGGCTGCCTGTGACTCCAGGAAGCTGCTGTACAAGCTGCAGTCTGAGGGTGTTTGCACCTGTCTAGAGTGTCTCTGGGAAATGGAGAAGTCTGGAACAGATACTGGAATACAAGGGACTGGAAAATTCCAGGTGGCAGCTCTGTCATGGCCTCACCAAGCTCGAGTTGGTAAAACTCACCTGTAACCTCTCCTCTGAAGCTGTCTCTGCTGTCAGCAACAGGCCTGACCGGGGAGCTCCAGATGCCCCCTTCTCAGAGGTTTTTCCTCTAAGTGAAGTTAAGAGGTAGATAATGTGTTATCAGCACTTTCTCCCCTACCTGTAGCAAGCAGAAATCTCTCTGGATTCCCAGGGATGTTGTGACTCCTCACCCACAGGTCATGTCCCAGCAGCAGGAGCCCGAGATGCTGATGTGATGCTCACTGCTTCTGGTTGGCAGTGCTATGGGGAAACTGCAGAGTAAAATCAGCTTCCACATCTCCAAATACAGGTAAAACAACCCTGCATGATCATCTCTTAATAAACCAGCAGTGAGAGTGAGTCAAGAACAGTAAAAGGAACAGAAAAATGCAGCAAGCACATGGTTTTGGTTTCGTTATTGAATGCACAGCCCTGTGAGGGGCTCAGGCATAAGGCAGAGCTCTGAAGGCCACCAGCTCCAGGGGTGGCTGTTTGTGGCCCAAATATTCAAACTGCTTCGTTGTTTCTTCATCAGCAAGATGAAATAATCTGGTTTCTGTCAGCAAGGTGGGTGATCTCTACCTGGGGATGAGCTGAGAGCACAGGGGGGACTCGAGGTGCCTGGCAAGGCTGGTGCCAGAGCAAGGGAGAGCAGCAGAGCCTGAAAGGTGTTAGTGGAAGTGGGATCAACATTTCTTCTTTGTACTACCATGGAGAGGATAAACATGCCAGTACTGAGCAGCTCTGGAGGTAGAATGAGTCTGCTCTGTCTCACCTGGTCCCAGAGCTGCATCTGCCCATTCACAGCTTGCCTTTGGCTTTCCAAAGGCAGATCCTGGGGAGCATTAGGAGAGTGTCCAGCAGATCCAGGGAGGTTCTTCTCCTCCCCCTCTACTCTGCCCTGGGGAGACCTCACTGGAATATTGCATCCAGTTCTAGGCCCCCAGCTCCACAGGGACAGGGATCTGCTGCAGAGTCCAGTGGAGGCTCCAGGGATGCTGGAGGGGCTGAGGAAAGGCTGAGAGCCCTGGGGCTCTTGAGTCTGGAGCAGAGCAGCCTGAGAGGGGATGGAATCCATGGGTGTCCAGAGCTGAGGGGGAGTGTCAGGAGCAGGGGCAGCCTCTGCTCACTGTGCCCTGGGACAGCACAGGGGCAATGGCTGGAGCTGGAGCACAGGAGGTGCCACCTCAGCATGAGGAGGAGCTTCTGCACTGGGAGGGTCCCAGAGCCTGGCAGGGGCTCCCCAGAGAGGTTGTGGAGTCTCCTGCTCTGGAGAGTTCCCAGCCCCCCTGGCTGTTCCTGTGCCCTGTGCTGGATCAGATTCTGTTCCATGGGTCTGCTCTGGCAGGGGGTTGGACTCTGAGATCTCCAGGGTCTTCCAGACCTCGATTTCACTGGGTGACAACCCCCTGACTGTGCCCTGCAGCTCCCCTTGTGTCTCTGTGCCTGCTGCAGGGCCCATGGCTCGGTGGAAGATCCAGGAGCTGCTCCAGCTGTTGGGCAGCACAGCCCCGTGCACAGCGACGCCGTCACCTCCGTGGCTGCCCTCACACCAGAGCTGTGTGTGTCAGGAGGCAGGGATAAGGTGAGACACCCCCTGCCACGGGGCACAAAGCATGGACACAGGCAGTAAAATGCATTGACAGGTTAAGAAGATAAGATTTAAATGTGAGCTTTAAACCTTCCCATGAATGGCAACAACTTTCCAGCTCTGGAATTTAGGAAGAGCAGATGAGGTGAGAGGGGACACACAGTCACATCCAATCGAATATAAGGAAGAAGTGTTTTAAGCTGAGGGTGGGGAGAGCCTGGCCCAGGCTGCCCAGAGAGGTGGTGGCTGCCCCATCCCTGGCACCATCCCAGGGGAGGTTGGGGGGGCTCTGAGCACCCTGCTCTGGGTGCAGATCCCTGCTCCCTGCAGGGGGGGTTGGACCAGATGACCTTGGAAGATCCCTTCCTACCCAAACCATCCTGTGATGACCCCTCCAGACCTCAGATAACATCAAATGCTCTCACCCAGGACCAGAATCACTGGACTGGCCCTTCTCTAGTTACCTGGCAATGGATGGGCTTAGCTCAAAGACAGTGCTGTAGGAGCTCAAAACCAGAAGAACCTGTTCCCTCTGCAGGCTTGGACTGTGCACTGCTCTTGGTGTAACCCCCCTCCCCTTGCTCCCCTGCAGAGTGTGGCTGTTTGCAGCTGGAGATCCGGGGCTGTGCTGCGGCGCTTCGTGGGGCACGAGAGGGAGGTCACCAAGGTGAGCAGCACTGGTGGAGTGCACTGGTCTGTACTGGAACCTGCCAGCAACTGGGGGACCAGGAGTGATGGGGGGTGATCCACAGAGGGCTTGTGTTGCTCCCTCAGAAGGAAGGATGGGGGTAGCAGAATGTGTTAGGGTTTTCGTGAGGTCGCAGCTAATGCTGTGTTGACCAGGCAAGCAGCATCGAGACCAAACAGGGCTCCAGGAGCTGAGCTGCCCCTCCAAGAGGCTGTGTAGCAAAAAGGATGAGTTGCTAGGTCAAGTTTTTGATTCAGAGATGCTGTTCACTTTTTTTCAGGTCTCATTCTGCCACATTGGTTGTTACTCTGCAAATCAGCACCCCTCTGGCACCAGCAGGGGTTTAGTTTTCCTGCTGGCATCCTGATTAAAGGCAAACAGGCAGCTCAGGGAGTGGGCATGCAGGAGTGTTTGCCAGTGTGCATGGCATGGCTGGTGCACCTCCAGCTGGTGCTGGAGCAATGAAGGGACTTCATTCATCCCAGTTCTCAAAGCACCACACACTGGGCTCTTTTGGGGTTTTAAGGAAGTTTTCCCCATAAAGTTATTGGTGTCTGAGGAGATGCAGCCAACATCCAGCTGCCTGGTTCAGGTAGGACGTGGGTCACACCCCCTTGCTGCCCGTGGCACCCACCATGGCACACACAGGCACAGTTTGGGGGCAGGAATCACACTGGGGCTGAGCAGCTTCCCCTGGCCCTGCTGTGCTGGAGGCTGCAGAGTCTGGAGGTTGGGCTCTTCCCAGGCTCTCCCAGCCCCACTTCTGCACGTCTTGGGCTTTGACACGACCATGGGAGGATTGTGTTCCCCCTGCACACGGGTGGGTGGGCAGCTGACTGCCTTCTCCCACCTTGTCCTTGGCAGGTCACCTCTGCCCTCGACTCAAACAGAGTTTTCAGTGCCTCCCGGGACAAGACAGTGATGATGTGGGAGCTGCAGGGGACTGCGGGGCCAAGGCAGCACTTCCCAGGACATGACCTGGTTGTTACTGGACTGGCTGTGAGCCCAGGTGAGGGACAACACACCCCCATTCCCCAGGGATTCCTTCACAAGTTTTCTTGACCCTTTTTTTTTGTTAACTTGTGGCTGCAGATGCCTCCCAGCTGTGCACAGGCTCCCGAGACAACACCGTGTGCAAGTGGGACACGGAGACTGGAGAGTGTCTGGGCAGAGCTGCTATCTCCAGGAATCTGGTAGGAGCTGTTGCTTCATAGAATCCCAGACTGAGAGGGCTTGGATGGACCTCTGGAGATGCTGGAGTCCAACCCCCTGCCAGAGCAGGGGCACCCAGGGCAGGACACACAGGGACAGATCCAGGGGGGGCTGGAAAGGCTCCAGAGCAGGAGACTCCACAGCCTCTCTGGGCAGCCTGGGCCAGGCTCTGCCACCCTCACAAGGAAGTTGTTCCTCCTCATGCTGATGTTCCATGCATCCCACAACAGGCCCTCCCTGCCTGCTGGGTTATCTCACGTGTGAAGCTGTGCAGGGTGAGTTTACGGGGAGCTTGGTGCTACGAGAAGCCTTTGGGGCACTGCCCAGGCTGCCTGTGCCCCTGGGGACACCAAAGCTTGAGGCTGGTTACTCTGTTCTCCAGGTAACAACAAATCCAGGAGCACAAAGCTACCAAGAAGACACTCAGTAGTTTATTAATGCTCTGACCAGGGCATGGGGTGGGGGCTGCATCCCCTTCTGCACCAGCCTAGCACTGGAGCTGGCATGGGTACTGTCTTCTGGTGCCCATGGTGCCCTTCTTCCCATGGATCCATGTCCTGATGAGCTGTTGGCATCTTCCCTGCAATAACCCAGTAACCACACGGGGATTGAACTTGGTGGGGGAGCAGCATTGGTGGGAAGCAGGACAAAAATGTTTCCCACTCACAAGGAGGAGGGAGAGGATGGGGTGGGTGGCTGTGTATTGACTGGTGGCCACCAGCCTGGGCTGCTGCTCATCCTTCCCTCTCTCCAGGTCACACATCTGTGCTGGGTTCCTGGGGAGCCCTATGTCCTCCAGACCTCAGAGGATAAAACCATCAGGTAAATTCTACGTGAAGGGAGTGAGAGCCCAAGGCATGTGGGGGTGAAGGAAGAGGCCAGGGGCTGTTTGCTGGGGTGCCCTGGTCTCCTGTAGCCTGCTGGGGTGCCTAGAAGCCACTAGGTCATGGAGCGTGGTCTTACTAGGACAGCTTGGGGACTTCCCTCACCCAACTGTGAAGAGAATTTATACCAAAGAGAGCTCAGCACAGCTGCCCTGGCTGGAGGTGGATCCAGGGCAGCTAAATCCAAGGATGCAGGGAGAGCTTTGGGAGGCCAGATTGCTGGGAGGAAGGAGCTGCCCCACAAGGGCAGGGCGAGGGCAGGGTGGGAGGGGGCCCATCCTGCCAGTGCCACATCCAAGCTCCTCCTTCCCTGCTAGTGTCACATCCAACCCCCCCTTCCCTGCTAGTGCCACATCCAACCCCCCCCTTCCCTGCTAGTGCCACATCCAACCCCCCCCTTCCCTGCTAGTGTCACATCCAACCCCCCCTTCCCTGCTAGTGCCACATCCAACCCCACCTTCCCTGCTAGTGCCACATCCAACCCCCCCCTTCCCTGCTGCTCTTCCCTCAGGCTCTGGGACAGCAGGGAGCTGCAGGTGGCTCACACCTTCCCAGCCAAGAGGCAGATCCAGACGTGCTGTGACGTGAGCCAGGACGGGCGGCTCTGCCTCAGCAGCAGCAGCGGCTCCGCGGGCGAGGGCGCCGAGGCCACAGTGAGTTCTGCTGCCTGGGGGGGGTTCCCTCCCACCTCTGTGGCATAAAGCAAAGGGCAGCTGATCCCTCTTCCAATTTGCTCCTTGATCCCACTGTGCTGGATCCCACCAGTGCCACCAGACTGTCCTCTGCCTGTCCCTTCTCCTCGGAGAGCACCTGATGGATATTCTTCCTGAGCTAAGGGCTGGGATTTTCTCTCACTAATGGCATCAAGGAGCATGAGGTTCTTGCAGATCTGTAAGGAACCCTTTGCTCAAGGTGTTTCCAAAGCAGGGATTGAGTCCTGCAGGTTCTCAGCCCTGTGTGTGAGCAGCAAGAGGATGAAACAATCCAGGAAAAGCAGGACTGAGGATGGAAGCAGCTGGAGATGTTGGTCTCTGCCCCACACCATCTTAGCCCATCAGCTCTAAGGGGCATCCTCAAATAGTCACCAATGGTGAAAATGCTTCAGGGTTTGAAGTTCACCAGGACTGTGAGCATGAGCTGGGGGCAAGGCAGGAGAGGTTGTAGAATCAGAGAATTGTCAGGGTTGGAAGGGACCCCAGAGCTCATTCAGTTCCAAACCCCTGCCAGGGCAGGGACACCTCCCACCAGGGCAGGGTGCTCAGAGCCCCATCCAGCCTGGCCTGAAAACCTGCCAAGGATGGGGCTGCCCCCACCTCTCTGGGCACCCTGGGCCAGGGTCTCACCCTCCTGGGGAAGAAATTCTTCCTCATGGCTGAGCTGAATCCACCCAGGTCTAGTTTGGATCCATCCCCTCCAGTCCTGGCACTGCCCCGCAGCCTCCAAAGTCCCTCCCCAGCTTTCCTGGAGCCCCCTCAGATCCTGGAAGCCACAAGAAGGTCTCCCCAGAGCCTCCTCTTGTACTCTGAGGACTGGTGAGGAGCTCTTTATCCAAACCCATCTCCCTTTCTCTGTAAAACAGCTCCACATTGGCATGTGATGGTAACAGAGCCCAGGCTCTAAACACTGCCCCTTGCCTTGCAGCTCTGGGACCTACGACAGACCAAGAACCAAGTGCTGGAGTACAAAGGGCATTTCCAGACCACAACCTCCTGCATCTTCCTTCCACAGGGCCCAGCTCCCACCCCCAGCATTGCCACGTCCTCATCTGACAGCACAGTGAAGGTCTGGGAACGAGACACTGGAGGTAAGGAAGGGTCCTGCCCACTCTGTGGGATAACAAAACTGTTTCCTTGGTTTCTGTCTCCCAGTGGTGATGGGCATGAGATGGCAGCCTCCCAGTAAAAGGGGCTACAGGAAAGATGGGGAGGGACCTTTATCAAGGTGTGTAGGGATAGGATGAAGGCTGATGGTTTTAAACTGGAGGAAAGTGGATTTAGATTAGATATTGGGAATAAATTCTTCACTCTGAGGGTGGTGAGACACTGGAACAGGGTGCCTAGAGAAGCTGTGGATGCCCCATCACTTAAGTGCTCAGGGCCAGGCTGGATGGGGCTCTGAGCAACCTGCTCTAGTGGGAGGTGTCCCTGCCCATGGCAGGGGGTTGAAAGTGGATGAACTTTAAGGACCCTTCCAACCCAAATAATAGAGATTCTAAATCTCTGGGCTTTGCTCTAACCCAGCTGCAGGGCAGAGTGGAGAGACACCTCAGAGCAAACCCAGGGGCTTCTGTTTGCCCTCCAGTGGAGGAGGGTGTTTGAGTGTTGGAGTTAACTGGTGTCCTTCCTAAACTAAAAGTAATGCCAAGACAGCTTTTAAAGATCCACCCAAGTTCAGCAACAAAAGGACAAATGATAAAATCAAAAAGCAGAGGAACTCCAGGGCTTCCCACAGGCACAAGCAGGAGGCTGTGCAGAGGTTTTGCTGGAGCACTTTGCTCATCCTCTCAAAGGGGAATCACAGGCATTTCAGGGTTAATGCTGCTTGCTGGAGGATTTGCTGAGGGCTGAGTCTCCCCCTGAGCTGGACACAAAGGCTGTTTCCCTGCCAAGCCCTCCCTGAACAGAAGGCAGAGACCTCCTGGGAAGCAGTTCAGGTTCACAGAGGGGCAGGGACTGCAGCAGTTGTCAGCTCCAGACACCTCCCATGGCTAAGCACCTCTCCAAATGCACTTGTTAGCATAGGATGAAAATAGAAACCTGCTCATCTCCCACAGAAAAGCTCCCACCTTCTGTTTCACTCACCTCTCCTGTGCCCCTGGGGCTGGGCTCCCCAAGACTCACAGCTTCATTTTGATCCCATTCCCTTCCCAACTGGAGTCATCAGCCTGAGTTCAGCTGCTCTTGGAAGGGTGGAAGGCACCAGGAGAGGCAGTTACCCGTGTCCTCAGCCAGGGTGGGGTTGGTGTCTCTGCACAGATGCTGCCTCAGGGGTCTTTCTGTAGCAGCCCTGAGCAGAAGGGCTCTGTGGCACTGGGCAGTGAAAATCTCACTGCTCTTTCCCTTTTGGAGGCTTAAAACTGCAGGTGGGAGTGTAGCACAGAACCCAGTTCTGGAGCATAAGCAATCTGTGAGGAAAAGGCATTGTTGGGAATGATTCCACACAGGCCCCAAAGCTCTGTCCTGTGGGGTCTGTCCATCCCTCTGTCCATCAATCCCTCCTTCCCAGCCTCCTCTCCAGGCATAGGCCAGAGCCAGAGTTCAGCCTGGATCCCTGTGAGCTGCTCACTGCCCCACTGGGGTGCAGGGGGGTCTCTTCCAGAGGACACATCCCCAAGGATGTGGGGATCTGGGACAGTGTGGGGTGGACACTCATGGGCAGAACCAGGAGGGGGGCAGTTGGGGCCATCCTGTCTCCTCTCAGGTGTCCTGAGTGTCCTCTCTTCCCTCCACAGCCTGCCTGGCCACCCTGTGCCTGGAGGGATCAGGTCCCCTGGCCTCACTGGCTGCCTGTGACAGCTCCAGGCTGCTCTGTGCCAGTTCCAACTCAGGAATTCACCTCCTCCAGCTGAGCCAGGGCAGGGGCCTGCTGCTGCAGGAGGTGGCAACCTTCTGACATAGCCGTCTGGCCAGCACAGACTGTCCAGGGAGGGGGTGTGACCCCCAGCTGCATCCAGCAGACCCTGTGCTTGCAGAGCAGCGACGTGGGGGGCAGATACTGGTTCCAGTCTGTGTGTAGCAGGAAGGCACTGGAGCTGTCTAGAAGAAAAGCCAAATCCTGAATGTTCTCAGGCCAAGTTCTTGCTCCTGAGAGAGCCCTGTGTGGTTTCAGCACCAAACCTCTGCACTGGCTGGCTGTGGGGCAAAGGGAGAGGAGCCCCAGGGCAGCTCTGAGGCACCCCTCAGCAGGGAACACTCAGACCCCTTCTCCCTGCCTGGAGCCAAACACACTGTGACAAACCCTGCACTGGGATTTGTACCCCAGGAATGTGACTGTAAATGCATGAGAACATTCACTGAGTTCAAACTCAGCCTAAACCAGCCAGAAACATGGAGCCTGCTGGGGACCTGTGTCCTGTGAGTGGCAACCTGATGAGCAACACCTCGGAGGGGCTTGTCCTGCTGCACAGCTGGGAGACCCCTGCACAGCTGCCAGGCTCTGACAGCCCCCTGAGCTGGCACTTTGAGACACTGAAGAACCAGCTTGAGCACAGGTAGCCTGGTGACCAGGCTTAGCCAAGAGGAGACAACCATTAAATGTCTTTGTGTTAACTGCCAGTCTCTCACCACACTATTTTCCCTGGGGGTAAGCAAGGGCTGGAATCCAGCACGTGGCAGATGCCACAGTACTACTCAGAAGGGAGAAACTCAACCCTCTGCTAGAGGAAAAGTTAATTTGTGAGTGGGTTTTGAGTTGTTTTTTTCTGAAAACACAATCTCTAACGCCACGTGTTGAAAACAGAACAGTGCTCAGTCCCACTGGCAACAAGGTCTTCTCTGTTCACCTGAGGGCTGTTGGTACCAGACAGAAATCAGACTGTACCTGTAATTTCTCCATTCCTTAGTCAGACCCAGAGCCACGTTGAAAATATGTTTTGATTTTCCAGAACACAACACTTGCAAACCCTCAGTTTAAAGAATAAACAACAAATAATAAATTCCCCCCCAGTGTCAGTTAGAACAAGACCATCCTACACTGAACTATCCATGTGAGACAGGGAGAACACTGAACCAGGGGATCCCACATGGATTTGAAACACCATTCAAGGAGCCAAGGTCTGAGGTGGTACATGGGGCCTTCAAGAATCACTGTGAGTGAACCCAAAGGGGGCACAGAGCTCCAGAAGCAGAGTCTACCTTTGCAGAGGCAGGGAACCAGGTGCTGTGCCCAGCTGATGCCAACTGATGGGGCTGCTTTCTTGAAATGCAATTGAAGTCTGAAGCTACCAAAGTCTCCTGGAAAATGGAAGGTAAGAAGGGTACTAACAGAGGCTAAACACCCCGAGGTGTTGTGTGGCTTCCTACAGATGTTAAAAGCAGACTGGAGAGAACCCGAGTTGGAAGGGAGGGTGGAAGCAGCTGAATCATCTCCACATTGCAGCATAGAGCAGTAACTGAGGTGGAAAACACCACCCAGTGTGGAACTCCAACCACAGGGGCTTCCAAACCACTCCCACCCAAGAGCAGCCCATGTCACAACAACCAATTCCTCTTTTTCTTTCCTCTCAAAAAGCAACTCCCAGTTCCAAGCCATTACCATCTCCAGTCCATCTCTGAGCTACTCTGCTGTCCACAGCTTGAAGGTCCTGTCGTAGGAGCAGGTGGCTATGAGTTGGCCATCCAGAGAGATGTCCAGCCCCATCACCTTGCCCTCGTGCCCAGCCAGTGTCTTCAGTGGGGACCAGCCAGGGTGAGTCCAGATCTTGGCTGTGTTGTCATAGGCACCCGTCAGCAGGAAGTTCCCATGGTTGGCTGCAGGAGAGGATGAGGAAAAAAGGGAGAAAAAACAATTTGCAAACAAACCCCTGAACCAGCACAGGCCTTCTTGGCCTGAAGGTGTGTTTTTGAGGGAGGGGCAGGGATCAGGAAGGTTCTTACGTTCAAACTTCACCCCAGTGACCAGGTTCTGATGGGCAGGGATGGTGTAGATGCACTTCCTCTGGCGCAGGTCCCACACCTTACACGTGTTGTCACCACTGCCTGTTGCAACGTGGTAGCTGCCAAAGGGTGGAGGAAAAACTTGACTGAGAGAGTGGTCAGGCAGTGGCACAGGTTGCCCAGGGAGGTGGTGGAGTCAGCAGCCCTGGAGGGGTTTAAAAATGAGTAGATGTGGCACTCAAGGCTGTGGTCTAGTGGTTAGAGAGATGTTGGGAGGAAGGTTGGACTGGATGATGGTGGAGTCACCAGCCCTGGAGGGGTTTAAAAACCAGTAGATGCAGCACTTGAGGCTGTGGCTGGTGGAGAGAGATGCTGGGAGGAAGGTTGCACTGGATGATGGTGGAGTCACCAGCCCTGGAGTGGTTTAAAAATGAGTGGATGTAGCACTTGAGGCTGTGGCTGGTGGAGAGAGATGATGGGACGTAGGTTGGACTTGATGATCCCAGAGCTCCTTTCCAACCATTATAATTCTATGATTCTATAAGAACACATTGTTGGGAGCTGGGTTTGGACACAGAGCTCCCACACAAACCACTGAGTCCTTACCCATTTGGGGAGAAGTTAAGCCCATAGATCTCCTTCAGGTGCCCTTCCAGGAACATGATGCAGCGTCCCGTGCGCAGGTCCCACACCCGGCCAAAAGCATCCAGCCCTCTGGGGAGAGAGACCAGCAGAGTTTAACCCACCAGAGACCTCAGCAACTGCTCAGCCTCAGGAGAGGAAACCACTGGGGCACCTGCAGTCAGCAGCAGCACCAGTGCAGCCCAGACACAGAGCACACTCACCCCGTGCCAGCGAGAGAGCCGTCGGTGTGGAAGGCGATGTCATAGACCCCCTTGCTGTGCCCCTCCTGGTGGAGAATCTCCTCCTGGGCTTCCAGGTCCCACAGTCGCCACGAGTGATCGTAGCTGGAAAAGCCAAGAGACAGCTGAACACACCCTGTGGCTCTCCTTAGAGAAACTGCACTAACTGGGGGGTTTAATTCCAGCTGGAGACCAACACATGAGGGGCAGTGAAATGAATCCTAATGACTTAGAATCAGAGAATCACAGAGTGTCAGGGGCTGGAAGGGAGCTAGAAGATCATCTAGTCCAACCCCCCTGCCAGAGCAGGGGCACC
>JAOEGS010006057.1:0-38303 GCA_025447755.1 Corythornis vintsioides | reverse complement strand
CCCCTCCACCACCACCACCCCCAGAAGACCTCTGGGGAGCCCCAGCCGGGCTGGGCAGGGGGAGGAGCGCAGGGAGAGCAGCGCAGAGAGCGCAGAGAGCGCAGAGAGCGCAGCTCAGGGAACGCAGAGAGCGCAGGGAGCTGCTGCCCTCTAGAGGGGACACCTCTGTCGGGCAGCGAGTCCACCTTGGGCTGGGGCCCGTGTAGCGATCGCAGTATTTGCTGGAGCAGTAAATTCCCTGCATGTGACTTTCAGATGCTAAAGCATCAGCTTGCAACAGGTTTGGGGTTGGTTTGTTTTTTTTTTTCATCTACATCCCAAACAAAATCTGTCACAGTAAAACTGTTTTCTGTCTAAACGAGCCCAAACAGAAGCAACACATCCTGGGAGGTAAGAGCCAAACCCACAACTTTGCTGTTTCAACCCTCCAGAACAGCTCATGCCTTGTTTTCTGGTAAGAACACACACACACACACACACACACACACACACCCCAAAAAAACCCCAAACCAAAACCCAAAACCCAAACAGAATGATCAAGGTAATAAAATAAACCTCCTCCTACCTTCCATGAGGAGGGTGAACTTCAACGTATCGCTGTCCTGTGTAGAAGTGATTCCTGTGTCCCTGCAAGGGAACAAGTCCTGCTTGGGGCAACTGAACTCCAACCCTGTCTGCTCAGCTTTAAGCAGGGCCGCTGAGATCCCACCCAGGAACGGGGTGGAGAATCCTCCCTGGGAAAGAGCAGCCCGGTCACAGCTCCCTCCAGCCGCTCTTCGCATCTCGCTGGGGCTCTGACATGTCGTTTCCTCTGCCTTTCCCTCCGGTATTCAGCACCAGCCCCTTCGGCTGCTGTGTCACATCAGCAGCTTCACCCGAGTCCTTAAAGAGGATTGTGTTTGACAGTGCCAAAGGTGTGGGTGGCACAGCAAGAAAGGCTCTCAGGACACAGACACACAGCTGAAATCGGCGGCAGGAGGGAGACGAGGGAAAGGCAGAGATCTACTCGAAGCACTGGAGTTACAACAGTGAGAAATCCTCGATAAACTGGAATGTGGCCCAGCTGAATGAGCTCAGTGCAAAGCACGCTGCTGAGTGCTGTACTGTGGACACCACCCCTGACACTCTGCTCTACTTTTGCCAGAGGCAATGGGAAAAGCATGCTAAAGCCAGCGCTGTTACTCTGAAGCTCTTTTACACAAGCCAAGGTTATTGTCTTTAAAACAATTTCACCATCAAATTCCCTCCGGCTGGAGAAGAGGCAGCTGATCAGGGTTTGAATTTGTCCCACAGGGAATGGCCCATGCAGTGAGCATGGCCAGGCACAGCTGGACGTGGGCTCGTGGTGAGCTGGGCTGCTGGAGTGTCAAGACGAGCAGGGGGAAGGAGAGCACCCACCTCCACCCCAGCCCGCCTGAGTGCTGCACAGTTTGGGCTTCCCCTGGGTTTTTGAGTGGGTAGAGACCAGAGGATGTGAGTAGCATATTTAGGCTTTAATGTGGTTATTGCACACCAAGTGTATTTATTCACTTTTGGACCTATTCCCTCTTCATTTGAGGATGGACTGCCCTGCACCAGATAGTTCCAACAGACCCAGGGACAGCAGCTGGCCCCTGGCTCCCACCACTACAGCATGTTGGGAAATTCAGGTTGAGAGATGAAGAAACCAAGTAGCATACAACAGCAGAGATCACTGCTCCTATGGCTGGGAGACCAGAGCTGATCCCTGGTGTCCATTTCCAGCTGCTCAGAGCATACAACAAATGCTTGACAAGGCACTAGTGCTCACCACTGATCAACTCTGTGCCACACAGTCTTGCATCAAGTAATGAGGGTAAGTGCCAAGGAAGAAAAATCCAGAAATGTTCCAGGTTTTCATGGCTGCCAGACATATATATCAAATGGAAATAACTCCTGATGAGGAGTTGTTGTAGTTGGAACATCCTTCTGCATAATTTATGCAGGCTTGGGTCCTGGTTACCCTGGCTAGGACTTGATTAGGATAGTCCCATACTTTAACAAGGTGCACTGGTGTGATGAGAACAGAAATTAGCTTTTAACTGCTTCTGGAATAGTCCTTTATGACTCCAGAAATCAGAGGAAATGGAGTCACAAGCCTCACACAGGGCACCTGTCAGAAAAGGGGCCCAGAAGAGCATCACCCAGGTGTGCTGGGGGTGGTACTGCCTGGAGAAGGCAGTATTCTGCAGGACCCTGGTATCTGCACCACTGAATCCAGTACATGGAGCACTGGAGAAATGAGATTATTCATTGGAAAAGAAGCAGAACCAAAGCCAAGCTTTGTCCCACCGCCCCAGGCTGCTCGCTGCTGCCGCGCCCGGCTTCTCCCGCAGCTCCGGGGCTTTCCAAGCCTCCTCTCCAGCACCGTCGCACAACAGCACTAACCCGAGGGGCCGTGGCAGCGCTGGGGCAGCAGGACACGCTGCTGGGTCTGACACCTCGGGTCTCCTCTTCCAGCCAGCCCCGTTCCTGCAGAGCCGGAGGGGACCGTCCCGGGGCTCCGTGTGACGCCTGTGCCTGCTCCCCGGGGGCAGCCTGACCCCGGCTTCCTTCCCAGCCTCTCTGAACTCCGGGGCTCTCAGAGGAACGGCACCGCGATATTTTTAGCCTGTTTACAAAGCCAGAGCTCTACGTTTCATTTCTGTGTGGCTCACAGTTAACGAGCACTGGTTGTATAGTCGGGGGGCCAGCTGGCAGCCGGCAGGGCAGCGATGTGGTTTGCCAGGGTAGATGGTGGCATGGGAGGAGGAAAAAGAGCCAGGAAGAGACCCAGGAGACCTCACATCTGATGTGGTTTTTAATTGGAGCACAACTGTCATGTATGTTGTTTGCATAGGGTTGTGCTTTGCATGGAGTTCTTGCAACTCTGCATCTGGCCAATGCTGGGTAGTGGGCACCAGGTAGGTGACTCAGTGTGACCACCCTGAAGCTCATGCTTCATTTGCCAATCTTTCAGCACTTACAAGTTGGTGAGTTTCTGTCCAGTCAGCAGATTCTGGGAGGGACAACGTTACAGTTCCTTCACCAAATGCCACTTCAGCTCTGTGACACCTGCCCACGTTGCAAGGGATGGGGCTGCATGTGGCTGAGCACTGGCTGATTGATGCTCATCACACTCCCTGCTGCCCCTGGCTCAGATCCCAAGCCTTTCCCTAAAGTGAACAAAGGGTCCCTAGGCTCCCAGCCAGGTACACTCCAGACCCACTGTGCTCTGCTGCCAGGAGGAGGCTCAGGCCAATTAGCCATTGCTTGTTCTTCACAGAGCTCAGGGTAAGCTGAGAAGCAGCTGAACTGGAGCTCTTGCATCTGGTGCAGTCATAAATACTACCCATGGTTCTGGCCCTTATGTTTAGGAAAAATATGTCCATGTTGCTTTCTCACAGCACAGCTTAACTCACAGGCAACTGTCTATTCTGGAAGGTCATCTGGATCAAAATGAGTCAACACAAGATGTTTCATCTCAATGCAGAGCTGTGTGCTCAGAAACAAGCCCAGCAGAGGCCGGGCTGAGGGTGGTCGACACAGACAATCCCAGAAAGGATGTTTTGGAAGGAGGCTTGAGCCAATGCAAGTATCTGGTGGTGACTGCAAGACTAGAAAGTTGAGGAGATCTCAACCCATACAGAGCCAAATCACTCTACATTCCCTAAAAAATATGTTCCGAGGGCTTGGCCCTAATGCTTTCAAAGGGAGAGCTGGGCAGGTCAGAAGTGCTCAGTGCTGTGCTGAGATGAGCTCCTAGCCCCTCAAGGAACAGACAGCACCAGGTCACAATGTGAATATAAAGCCTGAGGTCACCCCCTCTTGAAGATGAAGCAACCTTTGGCGATTCTCACTGAGGAGCTCCCCACATATAGGGTCTGTCACACCCCAGGGGGGCACCTCGTGCATTCAGAGCTGCAGTTGAGCTGTGTGGAGCCAGGATGGGCAGGGGACATCTGTCCTGGCCTGGGGACAGGGCTGGGCCAGCTGCTGCTGGAGGGATGGCAGGAACCGCAGGGATCCCCCCCCCCCTGCAGTCAGCTCTGCCTCCCCCGAGGCAAGACTCCGGGCAGGGGGGCAGCACAGGCTGCAGCACGCTTCATTTTTCTCGGATTACGTAGGGTTTCGCCAGTGCATGGGCAGAAGGGGAGGGGCTGCTGTCTCTACTGGCTCCCTGGGTGCATGCGACAACACTGCAAAACAGTTGTCGAGGCAACCAGCGGTCTGGAAAAAGCCCCTGACAAACCAGGGGAGGAGAGCCAAGTGATGCACTTGGTTCCCCCCACTCCTTCCCAGCACAGTGGATGGGTGTCTTAGCCCCTCTGCTCCTGTGAGCCCAGGGAGAGCTCTGTGCTGCCTGGGAGGCACCTGGCACAGAGTACAACCTGCCATCCAGGGAAAAGGAGTGGAGCCATCCCCACACAGCCTTTACTCCCCAGCCCTTCCTACTACTGAGCAGTTGGACTGGCACAAAGGGACTGGTTTCAAAAGGCTCTGGTTCATCTGCCCCTCCAAAGCTCTTGGCATCTAAAGCTTCTACTTTATGTCCCAAAATAGAAACAAACAGTTGAAAGTTCACCTCGCTGCAGGAGTTTCTTCCCTCTCCAAAGTGCAATGGAGGGACACCAGCATCAAAGGGGGCTCTGAACAAGGCATCACTTGGCACAGCTCTTGGCCCTGTGCTGGGCAGGGGCCCCTCTGAAGGACCCCCAGGGCTGTGCCTGCTGTAACCCCTATGCCCTGAGCCTGCAGTTAACAGGGGGGAAGGGCTTGCAAAGTTTCCCATCCAGGGACGCAGCTACAAGCAGGTCTGAAACCATTCTTGAGGCTTGCTTTTCTTCTGCACTGAATCAGAAATACAAGAGCACAGAAGAGGTCCCTCATTTTTAATTTGGAAAGCCTTATCACTACATTGTTTTTAGAAGAGAACAACGCAATAATAGTAGGCAGAAGAAAATGCATCTTTTGCTCTAGTGAATAAGGTCACTTTCTCAGTGTCAGCTCTGGTTTCAACACCATTGTCTAGAAGTAACAATATCTCAGGCATGACTGAACTCGGTCACAATATCTTGCTTTTGTACAGAAAACAATACCATTAGACTTTGAAGAGTTACTTTGAAAAAGCAAGGAGTTTGTCAGACCTAATCTTTCCCCCCATCTTTCTGTAACAAAGTCTATCAAACACACTATATTAAAAATAATTTTTCTCCTCTGGCTCGTATTTAATATCTGCAGAAAGCTCAGCTCTAACCCATACCACCGGCAAGAGCACCTGCACAGCCCTTGGGATGAAGGCTCCTGGGGCACATGAAACAGCAGGAGGGAACAGCCTCAGCCAAATGAAGTGCTAGAGTGTCATAAAAGGCTCAATAGAATAGAAAAACCTTAAGAGAGCAGAGGTGCAGATTGCCAAAAGCCCATTAGTTTGCATCTGGAAAAAGAAATGATCTCAAGGTAGTTGTAGCTTGGGTTTTTAAGTATCACCTAAATTGTGACACCCTGGGAAGGGATAGGTCAAGTTCAATCAGGAGCATGCACTTTCCCATAGGAAACCACAGAGTTTCTCTGTGTTGAAGTCTTATTTTCCAAAGAAAACATATTTTAAAATGTCATTTCACTCCAGGTCTGTGTATATCTTCTAATTGATATCAGGACTACTACTGTACAACACTCCACTGAGAAACCCAGAACTGCAATAAACTGTGGTTCTGAGCTCTGCCTGTTGTGCTATGCTCATGCACCAGGAGCACAAGTCTGTGCCTTTCCACCTCCTGAGGACAGAGGGGTAATTCCTGAGAGACAGGGAATGTCTGAACAACAAGCTCCTCCGAGGGCTCTCTGATGGTGCTGAGCCTCATTCATACCATCTGGAGGAGTTGCAGTTCAAGTTCTGCCTATTGCTTTACAGAAGAACCAGACCATCCACCAGCCAGAATCTGTGTTACTTCTGTTCCTCGGTAACATTCACTCTCAACACTCTGCTAACCAACACCCCTCACTGCTTCCAACAGCCTGCCAAACTAGCCTGGCATGATGAGCTCCACACTACAAACAGTGACTACAGCCTGGTGCTCCCATCTGGTTCAGCTCAAGCACCTTGGCACTCCAACGCCAGAGTCGTGACCAGCCCACACAAACTACAGCTTGGATTTTCAAAGCAGCTTGAGGACCTTGGAGACCCTCAAATCATACAGGTTATACACAAAACAATTCCCAGTGTCCTCTTGCTCCACTGAAAGTCTCCAATTAATCTGACAGCTGCTTTGCTCTCTCCTAGGGGAGAAGCTCCTCACTTGTAACATCAATAAACTTCCAAACCAAAGCATAACCTTAGACCAAAAAATAACTTGCCTCTTGTTTTCAAAGAGCAATGGGGCTGTTTGTAATAACAGCCAAGCCCCTTGCCACCTCTGAAAAGCCTTCTTATAAAGACTGAAGTGGCTGTAGGCTCAGGAGAAATAAGCAATATCTCCTTCTGGTGGTTGCAACTTCAGTTTATTTTAAACACTGTCTCGGGGCTGGAGAGAGGGACATCCCACTGGCAAGAGACTGGTGGGTTGCTGGGTGGAAATGCTGCAAAAAAAATCTGTCTCTGCCAGACAAATGGAAGCCACGTATGGAAAGAGCCATGTGCAGCCCATCAAGTTTCTTAAAACAAAATAAACCTATAAGGCCATTTTCAGTATCTAGAACACAGAATCATTATGGTTGGAAAGGATCTCTAGGATCATCAATTCCAACCTTCATCCTGACACTTGCTAACACACAGCTGACAGCTTGGGGTGGGACACTTGTGGGCAGGTAGCTGGACAGACAAGTGGACAGACAGAGGTGCTATTTTTGACATCCTAGAAAGGCTTCTTGAAAAAACAGGCAGGTTTTCACCAAAAATGAAGAGGAGCCCAGAACCAACTCTTAGCCTTGTCACCTTAGGCTGATCCCCTGAGCAGCAACCACCTCAAAATCCTACACTGCACCAACCACAGCAGCCCCAGATTTCCTGACAGCATCAGGTAGAAGAAAAAGAAGAAAAAAAGGGAGGGAAGAAAAAGGGAGAAAAAAAAAAAGCCAACAATTAGTCAGAGTTGTAGCAAAAATAATCTGAACCTGTAAATCACACTAAAGGCTAAAACTTTTTTTTTTTTTTTTTTTTTTTAATGTACCATTTACATTGTGGAGAAGTTGAAGAAGCATCTGGATTTCATCCACACTCAAATGACACCGTGGGTGTGATGGTTTAGCTTGAGCTGGCTGTAGCTGGCAACCATGTGTTGGATACTGTCACCCTCTCAGAAATATTTAAAGGGGTGTGTGAGCATTTGCATACTGTTAAAAAAAAGAAAATTGATGAGTTTACAGCTAAGGTTAAACTTGAGTCATTGTTTTGCCCAAAGAGACAGCTTTATTAGCCAGCACAGAAGAGTATTTATTCACATTTAAATAAATGGATTATCATTTATCCAAAGGCCTCTTCCAGCACCCAAGGCAGGGTGTCAGTGAGCCAAGAAACATCCCATGGCTGTCTGCAGCAGGCAGGCACTGAGCAGCAGGGCTGGGCAGTGGCACCAAAACATGCCAATAAGCTTGAGTAAGGGATGTGTGATTTCATTTTACTTGAAAAATTTGTCCAGCTCAGCTGCTAGGTAATGTAAAAGATTTCTTTCCCATCACTAGTCTAACAGCTGTCAGTTGGCAGAGAAGTAGCAACTACATTTAATTAAACTAGTCTGATGCATCCCTAAGAAGACTCTGGTCAGCTGGATGTGAGCTCATTACACTGAAATGACTAAATGTCCTCCTGTGCTGTAGGTACAGCCCCAGCTGGCCAGCTGTGGGCTGTGTGCCAGCTGCTGGTACTCACCACCCTCTGCACGGTGCAAGGGGGCTGCACCCACCCCATTACTCATCACTGTCTCCTCTGTTGGATTCATTGCTTCCACAAAACCACAAGCCAGCCATGCTGCCACCTGCATGGCCAACTGGGGGGATGCTGGCACCAGCAGAGTGCCTGTGGAGAGCTGTAGGACCCAACATCAGAAAAAGCAGGAACAGAGAAACGGTCACGCAGAGACTAAGGGTCTCCTTTCTCCCCAAGGAAACACCTCTCCTTCTTGGTAGAGGTGAGAGACCTTCCGGGAGCAGTCAGTGAGAACCAAGCTACTGATCACAGGCAGCAGTGACACCCCTCCCAGTTCTGGTACCTCTGCAGGGACAACATCTGCAGCAGGGAAAGGGCAGAGCAGCATCAGCTTCACTCTAGGGAGCACAGCCTGCAGCATCAATGGCTAGAAAGAGAGTCCTGAAAAGGCCCAGGGCCAGAGCTGCAGAAATGAGGAGCAGGTTCAAGCTATCCACATGAGAAGTCCTGCTGGCATGAGGGAGTTGCCAAGGCTTCTCTCCCTGTGCCAGGAGAAGCTGTTGCTCCTGCAGCTGAGCTGCCATTAGGAGCAAATGTTTGCCTGCTTCCCGTGATTCTTCTCCCCCCTTCTTCCTTCACTCAAATGTTTATGTGACATACTGCATTCCCAACGACCTGAACCTGGAAATAACACTGTTATTTGTAGCTTGGGCAAAGTTTCATTTCATACCTTTTTGGAAAAATTGTGGAAATCAATGGAGCTGCTGCACTGGAGATGACTGAGGGCAGGGTACTCACTTGATGGACAACTGGCTGCTCATCAATCCTTATTTGTCCATCAGCTTTTCTGACACCCTTAAGTTATAGCTTTCCTTTTAAATGATATCTGTCATATAGGTTTGGTTATTTAAAGTTTTGCTTCACCATAATTGTTCTGTGGAACATATGAAACTTCTAGGCCAGGAGAACAGCAGACAGCCTTCCTTCCAATAAGGCTGGGAGGCTGTGCCAGCACAGGGATTTTCACGCTATTTTAAGCATTTACAAGTTGTCTCAAGCCTTAAACGATAAAAACATCAAGTAGTGAGAGTGCACTGAACTCAATATTTTGCTGCTCAGCTAGCCTGGTGGGAACATGCTAGTGCAAACATTTAAATGTAAGCACCAGCTGGAGGCATTTCCTTCAGCTGCTGCCACGAGGCATTAACCGGGTGTTCACCAGCACTGCTGGATGTGCCCCGAAGGCCAGAGCCAGGAGCTGCTGCCCTAGAAGGAAAGGTATTAGCTACAGCCAGGGTGTAGTTATGGTGAAGGAACACAGATCTGCTTTAATAATAGTGCCAGGGCTCGAGGTGACAACAGATGATTTTAAAGGACCAATGGCAGGTTTTGCAGAAACAACCTGGAGGCTTAAGGAAGATTTTATGGAGATTAAATCATTAAAGAAAGTTTGTTTGAGGAGCTTCACTTCATCACCCTGCTAAGGACAGGGTTGATGGGGAGAGGTACGTACTGCTCAGAGTTCCTGACGACTCATCACACATCTGTGACACCCCCCTTCTGCTCTTTCTGCCTATTTCCACTTCACGTCAGGCTCGCCAGTGCTTTTAGTGGCACCCCTGGACAAATCATTCAGTTGTATGCAATAGAAACACAAACACACCAAGCACATGGAGCACTGAAAGGCATATTCCTGGCTGGTCCAGCTCATGTGCCTACAAACCATGCTCATCCCATCTCAGCCCACCATCTCCTCAGGCTTCAGATGCTGTGAGCAGCTCTACGCTCCAGCAAGGCCAGACCCAAGATCAAGGAAGCCCTCATGGGCCTGATGGACACAGGGCTGTGTGTGCTGCTGGGTCCAAGAGGGGGAATGAAGCACTGCAGGAGCTCAGGGGGATCTACGGGGACAGCTGCAGTATTCACCAGACCTGCAACAGCAAAGCTGCACGCTGAGGAATGACTGGCCATGTGCAGGGGAGAGGCTGTGCCCTGCAGAGCTGCTCTGTGGGAGCACGAGGAGGGATACACCTGATGAAAGTAACAAACACCTCTTTTTCAAAAGATAAGAATTGGAAAAGAATGGTTAAAACACAAAGGCATATTTTCCAGCAAATATCCATCACCAAGTAGCAGGGAAAGCAGAGTGCAGAGCTGAAGGATTGGTTTCTTTAGTTTATTTTAAAAACATGACGCTCTCAGTTTCCCAGGAAATTCCCTAGAAGGATAATATTGTGCCAAAAACATCCAGCTTTAGTTTTTAGAGTCTCAGAATGGTACATTCATAATCCAGGGCAAAAATTGACAGCTCAAGAGGATCCTTACATCCCCGAAGACAGGGAATGAAGAGCTGAGAAGCAGGTTATTAAAGCCTGAAAAAGATATTCAGTTTGAGTAAAATACTGTTGTTGTCCATGTGGGAGTAGGAGAGGGTAGGACAGGAGCCTTGCATTTCTTGAGAGAACACGAGCACTTGAATGAAAGCATGAATGATACTATAAACTGGAATAATATTTCAAATAAACATGTGACAAGTGTTATTTCAACATGTCTAATTTTGTATCTGTTGAAAGGGCTGTTAAGAAGGCTCTCTAAAAGCACTGGAATTTGGGTTCTCCTGCAGCAACACTTCCCATCAGTGTGAGCTGCACTGACTGGGCAGGAGGCTTTTAAGTGTGACACTTCTTTTAGTATTTTGTTGACACCCTCCTATTTGGAGAAATCTGTTTCAAGTCCTCCAATCCAGTAACAATCAAGTGACTGGAGACCAGCAACGTGTTAAGTGCTGCAGGAGTGACCAAAAGCCTTATTGTGCCAGCAAATTGCTCTGTGTAACATGTTTGGTTTGGGGTTTTTTTTTGAATGTTAAACTGCATAGCTTAACAAAACTTAGTTCTAAGATTGTTTTCAAATATATTTGCTGAGACAGTTTCATTTCTTTAGTGGTTTCAGCCTCCCAGCGAAGCTCTACTTGGAAACCAACTACCACTTCCAGTTACAGGAGCCAGCACAAAAGAAGAGATGATCACAAACCTGGTGATGGCAGCAGATCTGCATTTCCTTGCTCTAGCAGAGCTGGATGACCTCTGCACACATGAAGGACATGCAGATTTTCAGGGACCTGGGGGAATAGCTGTGACTCCTGTTGCAAAACACACTGCTTGCAGTAAAACTATCAATTAAACTCTTGCTCATCAAGAAACTCAAATGTAAGTATTCCTTCTGTGCAAGGTGTTTAATTATTCTCACTGAAACTTACCAAAGACACTTGTGGAGAAGCCTGTGACTCAAAGGGTGTGTGCTGCAGAGACCTCCCACACACGTGGGAGCTGCAGCAGACCCAGCCTGGATTCACAGCTTCAGCTCCAGAACCTCCCATTTTCAGTCCCACATCCCAGCATTAGTCACTGCCTGCAAAGGTGCTGAAAACTCCACGAGAAAAGGCAAGAAAGCTTCTAAAAGAGGCAGCAGGGTGGAGATGAGGATGCTGGCAACTGGCAAACACACAGCCTGGCATTGTCACCCCTGCTGTGGCACCCACAGGGGCTGGCAGCAGGACCCTGCTGGCGTTTGTGCCAGGCTCCATCAGGCAGCACCATACGCAGCAGTGTGTTCTTTGCAGCACAGGCTGGGGCTGCTCTACCCAGTTTCTATTCCTAGGACCACAATCAGGACAGACGTCAGCACTGGGCCTGCAGGGACAACTTCTGCAGCCCACGGAGCAGGGGGTGGCCACGTGGGTTTCACATGGAGCAGCTCCTGACAACAGCTATTACTGCAGCAGGGTGGATTTTGTTTTGTTGTAGAGCAACCTCTTGGATTCATCTGGAGTTCTGTAGGTTTACAGGGCTATTGAAAATAAACACAGTTTTCACATGAAAGTTTGCTTTCAGAACCATGTTTTGGTCAAAGTTGAAATACCTCTCACTGTTGGCATGTAAATAGAATAATGGAGATTATGAAAAGGACTTAATAGAATGTCAGGGGTTGGAAAGGACCTCAAAAGATCATCTAGTCCAACCCCCCTGCCAGAGCAGAGTCACCCAGACTTGAAAGAAGGTACCAAATTATAACAATAAGGGTGAATCAGTTCTCTCATGTTATCAAGGGTTGTGATAGATCACTGGATATTTTTAACAATTAAGGTTCCATTTCTTCCCGAATGGTCCCTAGAGGCATGTAAATTAGAGTTTAATTTAGGGGAATTTATACTATTGAAGCACAAAAGCTCCCCACCCCAAGGCAGGGAGCAGTGCCAGGGGAGACTGGAGCGTGTTGTTCAGCAGCAACCACCTCTCTGGGCATCCTCCCGGGACAGAGCAGTCTCCTTGCCGCTGCTGGACAGACAGACGGACTCTCAGCAGGCAGAGGGCTTGGCGGCAAAAAAACATCATCATCTCCCCGTCGGGGAATCGAACCCCGGTCTCCCGCGTGACAGGCGGGGATACTCACCACTATACTAACGAGGAGCTGCAGCATCATCCCGCAGAGCGGCAGTTGAGGGAGTCACAGGGTAACACCCCAAACACCCCACCCATTAACGTCGACGATCCCGCCCTTTAACAACGCCTTATCTCGGGCTCCATCGCGTCCAAGAGCCCGAGATGAGATCCGACAAAATAAAATCAAAAGGAAAAGTGAGGGGGAGAAAACCCACAAAGGTTTGTTGGTTGGTTTTTTTTTTTTTTTTTACCGATGATTCAGAAGCTTTTTCCTCCCCGTCCAAACTGCTGCCAATTCCAGAAAATGAGGAAATCGGTGCTAAAAACCCAGGGAAAGCTCAATAGAAGAGATTTCCCTTCAGATCTCACAGAATTTATCAGGAAACAGTAGGATTCAGGTTGGAAACGACCTTTCAGATCAGCCAGTTCAACTGTAAACCCAGCACTGCCAAGTCCATCACTAACCCACGTCCCTCAGCACCACAACCACATGATGCAAAACCTCACGGGGTGAGCACCTGGTGCCACCCTCATGGGCTACAGGCAAGTGAACTGTCACCCAACACCTTAAAAGTGCCCAGAGTGGGACACACCGTGAGTGTTTTGCTCTATCTGTGTGCTAAGGGAGCCTCCTGCACACTGCAGCTCTACTCTGGGCTGGCAGAGCTGTCTTCATTGGCACCTCTCTGCCCACCTTCCCCCTGCCAGGTCCCAGTATGAGGGAGAAGAGTATTTGAAAATGAAGAACTTGCAATCACACACCTTTGATAAGGTCCTTCCACTCTAAACCCCATCAGAGCCAAGAACAGCAGTACTTGGTGTGGAAGATGCTGGGAACATCTATAGGATCTTCCTGGTGGAAGCTGAAACTGATTTTTTATCTGTCCCATAGCACAGTGTAATATCTACTTGCCTGAAGGTTTCTTTACCCCATCCTTCTCTGTGTCATCAGTTTTCCTGTGGTAACAGGATCAAATCCTAATCCTCCAAGGACATGAGAACTGCAGGACTGGAGTGTTTTCCTCTCTCAGGGAGGTCTCAGTTTGACCTGACAAACACCTATAAAATACCAGACAGCTGGGGTGTTACCCTGGGTAGTAATGGATTAATTGACAGCCTCCACCTGTCAGCTCTACAACTCCTACAAAGGATGGCTAAAGGGCCTGGAAGGCTTCTGAATCCATCCCAATTAGAAGTTTACAAGCAAAAGGTCTCACACTGTTTGTCACCTCACAACCTTTCATCTATTTAATACAAGCCCTGCAGAAAAGTGAGAACACCATAGTATTCACATGGCAGACTGGCCTCCAAGCTGATAAACAGCCATAAACCTGTAGATTTTGGCTGAGATTTTAAATCAGATTTGCCCGTTTTAGGGTGTCCTTTAGAGTGTTTTTCACCCCATGGATATTAAACACAGAACTGAGCAAAGCATCTCAGCTTCCCCCAGAAGAGGTTACACTCCTCCAGTGTAGCATCAGCCTGAGATCCTGAAACAAAACATCCTTTCTAGTAAGAGAAGCTACAGACAGGGAGGTAATAGGACTGCTAGGGATGTCCTGGAAAGAGGGGTATCTACCCCAAATAAGAAATGCAGAATGTTCTGGTGCCTGGCATCAGGAGCAGGCTGTAGGGATGCATGGCCTCTGGCAGGCCCCTGCTGGGGACTTCAAGAGAAGTGATAAGCTGTAATAAACTAATCACAACAGAGAACTGATAGGGGCAGTGAACTCAAGTTACTGCAGATGACGCCATTCTGGAGTTTAGAGCTCACACTGCTTCCAGGGCAATGACACTCACCTGAGTCCTTTTTAAAAGCACCAAACTTAAATCTTCTGCACTGGTTCCTCCAGTACCACCCCTGCCCTACATCCCTAACTCTACCAGTTTGGGTACTTGCTGTCTGCATTTAGTCTGCAGAGAACCTCACCTTGTACCCCCTTGCCAGCAACACCTGCTCCCTTGCTGCTTCCAGGCTTGCATTCCTCTGGTGCCACCAGTCACTGGTAACCACCCCCCTGGCCAAAACTCAGGGCCATTCACCTCAATGTACTTACTGGTCTCCTTCCTTCCACAGAACCACCCCCTTTTGTTTGTTAAGCCCCTTAATCACCAGTAACAAGACATGCAGAGAAGACTACAGGGGTCAGTACCTTCTTTGCATCAGGCTCCCACTTCTAAAGTGTGCAGGAGCAGAAGTGGAGTGAGGCATTCCCCACTGCAGAGGAAAAACTGTCCAGGAGCCCTGCAGCTGGCTGGGCACGTGGTGTGTGAGGGCAAGGATGGAGCTGACCACTCATGCTAGCCATCAGGAAAGGTTCTTGATGATGGAAGGAAGGCAAGTGTCACACTTATCCTCAGGAAGGTATCTGTGGGTTACTTACTCACTGGCCAGCCTCAGACCAGTGTCTGGGAGAGCAAGTCTTATTGGAAGACACATCCAAGTGTAGGAAGGACAAGGCCATGATTAGAAAAGCAGTTTTGCCAAGGGCAAATTGTGCCTGGCCCTCCCAACAGCCTTTTGTGATGACAGAGGAGCATGAGATCGTTTATCCCAATGCTATCAAGGCTTGTTAGCATCTCTTAGAGTTAACTTAGAGCCAGACTGGTGAAATACAGAGTAAACAGGCAATAAATAGGCTAGATGGAAAATGCCTGAACCTCCAGACTTGAAGGGCTATGACAAACAGTACAGAAACTACTCAAAATGTAATTTGCAATTGATTTCTCAGGTTTAGAGAAGTAAGAAAAATGAAACTCACCTTAGAAAAATAAAAACACATGGGCTGCAGGCCCTTTACCTTTCAGGATTTGTGGAGTCTGGGTAGGAATCTTCACTCTGTTGCCTTTAGTTGATGGCATGGGTGACTTAAGTCTAGGTGCCCCTGCTCTGGCAGGGGGGTTGGACTAGATGATCTTCTAGCTCTCTTCCAACCCCTAAGGTTTAGTGATTCTGTGAATGTATCATCTGCTTGAAACAGCCTGTCCAGAGCAGATCCCTCTTCCCTCTGGGTTTCATCATGCAAACATCCACTAGAGAACACTTCCTGCACTCATTGCTCAACACATAAGCTGTTCCAGGGCAAGGAAACTCTGTGTAAATATCCTCTATAATTACGTAACAAAAACCAAAGCAGAGTGCTGCAATAAACCATGGGCAAAAAGCTTCTCTTTCTACAATCAAAAGGGTTGACATGATTTTGTACCCACAGAGGTTTCTGTCCCCATGTTACAAACTTGCCAAGCTGCTTGTCAGCTCAAGAATATTTCTGAAACCTTGAGCACTCCAGGCACACACATTTCCTTCCTTTGTGGCACAGCTTTATGTCCCTTCCTAAGAAAGGAATCTTCAGGAACTGAAGAGATTTGTGTCCTTGGAAGAGAGATTTTTTACCTACAGAAAGCTGCTGTGACTGCTTATGTCCCTCATTGGTTTCCTTCCAACGCTGCAGCCTGAAAGGGCAGAAAGTGCAAGGCTAGAGGCAAACTTCACGTTGAATCTACAGCTCTAAAGTAAATTATAAGGACTGTTAAATTGGAGGTTTGCATTTCTGAGTCCAATAAAAATGGAAATACAGCTGGCTGAATAGCCCTAAAGTAAGGGAAGTCACTTGCTTCACACACACTTCAGCTTAATCCAATCCCCAGATCAGATGAAACTAAACAAAGCTCTCAGGACTTACCCCATCCTGAGCTTGCACACAGGCTGCTCCAGGAAGCACTGAAGGACCTCAGCTGAAATGCAAACCAGCTTCCACAAAAGGTCACTTTAGTTCACTCCAAGAGGTATTGCTGCAGAAAAGAAACCAGGCAAACCAAACCAACCAACTTGTGAAGGAACCAACTGGCTCCAAGATCCTTTCCCCAAGGGAAGAAGAATCACTGTGGTGCAGAGGTCCTCTTCTCCAGATTCGATGGAGCTACAACACAGAATGGAATTTTCAGGGGTTCACTTAGCAGCTTGAAGCAAAGATTTGTAGTTTGCATGGCTAAAATATTTGTCCAGGGAACCCTGGAGGAGTCCCTGACACAGCCAGCCTGGCACCAGATGTGCTGCCAGCACACTGGTGTGGCACGGACTTCACCCGGGACAACTTCTTGCCTCTTGGGCATCCAGTGAGGACTTAAGGACAATGCAATTTTCCTTTCAAAACATAAGCAAAGAACAATTCCAGTGGAGGAGTAATTGCAGCTTATACACTTAATATGCAGCTTATACATGAAGTAGGAGGAAAATAACACCAAGTCACCCATTTGTGTGAATGAGGATGTACTTTCCAGTTAGTTTAGAAAGGAAAAGCTCTCAGCACTTCACGACAGGCTTTCTATTTCCAGACTCCAAAACTCCATCATATGATTTAAAAATAGGACCTGAAGCTAGGAACTGTGAAGTATAGGCTTTTATTAAAGGAGAGGAAGAAAGAGCATGAAAACCACACCAGTCATGTTCCCTTGGTATAAAATGTTACACAACAACCCCCAGTATCAACTATCAGAGCATGTTGAAGGAAAAAACCAGAGGCAGAAATCCCTCCTCCAGAAGCCACAGATGTAGGCACACAGTGTACAATCTCAAATCATTTATTAGGAAAAGACAAAGTACTGTTTCAACATTCATACAGAACAAATGGTAATAAACCCAGGGAAAGAAACTGTAAAAAGTAGGCCTGTTGCAGAGGAGTTGGGTTATGACAAAGTAAATGAAATCCAAACCATTCATGCAAACAAGCAAGTAAAGAGTTATTTACAGTTTTGATGGGATGAATTACAGCATTGGCCATATTTGTGCCCCAGTTAAATTACTCAGTGACATATTAAAGGGAATCTGATCTGTACATTCAATAATGAGCATCTATAAAAAGAAAAATAATTTAAACCATTTACAAGAGCTGTATTACAGATGGCAGAAAGGTATCATTTACAAGAGGTGACACAAAAGGATTCATCAGCAATTTGGGGATAAAAATTGTGGTAGTTCATGAATACAAATTTTTAGCATGTATTTTTACATCACATCTTCAGTGTCTGAACAGTAAACAAGAAAGTGGAGACATAAGGTGAGTGCAATGTAAGAGAATAAGGCAACTTAACCAAATGGCTCTTCAGAGAACTTCCATCCTGTCAGGGTTTCCAATTTATGAGTCTGCTTTGCTAACTACTGAAAACAAGAATTTGGAGACAGCAACTGGTGATTAGAAGGCCTGCAGATGACAGGACAGTAGATGGAAAATTAAATACTTGTTTGTTAAAATGCCAAACAGGAATACAGAAAAGTGCAGAACACCAAAAGCCCTCTATGTCCTAGCTCTAGAACACCAACTCACTAATTTTCAGGTGCTAGATATCATAATTTAATGTCTCAAAATACTAATTCACTACTCTTAGAGTTCAATTATTCTGTAACGCACAACCTGAAGCTAATACACCTCCTCCCAAAGCTTGTATTTACAGTGTTCTTAACTGGGTGCTAGAAGAGCTGTGAAATGCTAGCAATTTATAGCAAAAATTAGCAACCAACACACCAGTTTGTTTTATAGGTGAGACTTAATTAACACATTTAGCTTTGAAAATGGCTTTAAACGGGTAGGTTTGAATTTTCAAAGACAGTAACAGCTGATTTGCTTGGAAGTTTTAGCAGAGAACAAGTGCCAATCGTGTTCTATTTGAGTCTGTTTGTTTCAGCACTTACTGGCAAAAGATGAAGGGTCAGAGTTGAAATCCAGCAGTGAGAAGTCATCTGCATCCTAACTCACAATGGGCCTTACAGAAAGCAGCACTGGAAGCCAAACCTGACAAGGACTCACCACATTAAAAGACCAACTATGCTAAAAAAAATAAAAAATAAAAAATCGAGGGGAAACTTGAAATAAGGCCAAAAAATAGTTGCAAATAAGAATATTTTTTTTAGTCTGTCAAAAGGAACAGGCTATATAGATTTTATTTACAATTTCTATTTAGAATCTTTATTTTCAACAAATGATTTAGCACCAGCAGGAATATGCAAAGTAGCATTGCTGTGTTCCCCAGGCAGAAGACCCTGAGGCCAAATCTTGCTCATTATAAACTGTTTTAAATAAACAGTCCCCACATCAGAGAATCACCTCCTCAAGCAACTGAAGTGAGCAGGATTTGGCACTCAGTTGCACAAACCTAGGCTGCTCCAACTTATTCCTTTAGCACACTAATAATTACAAATATATTACAGCATCTTTCAAGATGGTTTCAGAAAAATGGGGGTTTAAGAATACTTAATATGCTTGACATGTGTGAAGTAAACAAAGCTAATAAAACAGGCTTCTTAAAAGCTTAATTAGTAACTTTATCCCAGGTGACAGAATACTAGCCAAGTACTTTGGAATATATCAGTAAAACCTAAGGAATGTAAGCAAGGAATTATGTCTCTATACAGTGATAAAGTATTCTTTCATCTCCTGGGGTCATGTGTGAGGGCTTAAGTCACAGGTTTTCTGCCCCCCCCTCACAGTGTGTTAATGGGAAATGGAAAAATTAATGCAACCAAACCACTAACTACGTGTCAAGAGTGTTCCTAGGTCTGCACTGTGAGCTTGGCCAAATACTTTTAATCTGACCCACAGATTTTCATTCTCTTTTTAACCTAAGCAAAGCTTTATTACACATGTTTTTTCAAGCCTAAATCATGCAAAAATACAGGATGTAGAAAGCCCTGTCCCTAGGAAAACCTTGACAAGGGACAGAACTAGCCTCATTATGTGTGCAAATGGACTCAGGATAAAAAGCTGATCACAGCTGGCTCAACAGAACCACAGTGACCTTCAGCTCTGTGCTGAACTCAACTGTTTTCTCAGGACTACAGCCATCTAAATAGTGAGTGATATTTAAAATAGGCTGAATGTAAGTTTAGGTGTTAATGTCAGTTAATGACTGAATGCATAAGACACCATCTAGTCTTTAAGAAGCACACATCTGCTCTAAATAAAAGACACTTCAGTTCCTAATGTTAAAATCCCACTGTAATTATGACACATCTAGAAATAAGAAGTTATTCCAACTGAACTGGAAGTTGGTATTTCCTGAAGACCTATACTGGATGGAGACAAAGAATGAGCATTACAACCCTTAAAGGCAATATAATCACCTTGCATATATACCACCAACAAATCAAATGCAAGTAGGAATCTCACAGTACTACTGAAGGAATATTTAATCTGTTGTAAAAGGCCAGAAAATAATATTTTTCTGTTAACAGACAGGGTGAGAGTAAGCGGGGCAGCATGGTCTCAGACCAAGCTGGAGGGATGAGACCAAGAAATGCAACAGCATCAGCCCAAGGTAAGGGCTATGGGAAGTCAGAACCCCAGTGCTGTTTTCCTGGCATCTCCAGCTACACTGGATTGAGGGGATCATCTCCATGGCCCATAAAATTATCTGCCATTTCTCTGGTAAGCAACACGAGTTAGGAAATCTCATGGATAAGAGTCCCAGTACCAGCAAAATTGGCATTATGTGAGAAAATTAAAAGGCACTCACATGGCTGATGGAGCTGAACACAATTACACATTCAGCATGAGCTTCACATTTTACTTGAGAACAAATATCACACAACTTTCCTCTAGAGAAGTGGTTCCACTTGAGAAGACAACAGTAGCCCTGAGAAACACCCATGTTTTCTCTACTGTAGTCTACAACATCAATTCACTTTACAGCTGCTTCAACCAGTTAGCTCTGAGGAAGAGAAAAGGCAAGGGTGAAAGTAAAACAGAGATCAGGGAAAAGCAAGTGACTTCAGTGATCTGTGTAAAAGAAACAAGCCTTTTCAACCTATTTATTAAAGCATTGAGATGAAAAGACTTTAAGGCTTATCTTGTAACTATGTGTGGTGCCTGGCATTTCTGCTGGGGGTAGGGTCAACCTTCAGAGACTAGTTACAAGTTCTAAGTTGAGAGGAACTGAGATGAAACACAAAGATGTGGCTTAAATATAGGACCCCTGGAATTTGAAGTAGGTCTTGAAAACTCTGTTTGCTCTTGTAATGAAGTAATAATTGTGCTGATAAAACTAGGGAAAGGAAGCCAATTTTTTAGAAGCTCAAGGAAAGTCAAGAGAGGTAGGGCACACTTTCTGATTCTCACAGTAGTTTCTGTACAGTACAGCCATTCAAGAATTACTCCATGATTCTGCAACTCTCTCCCATTTACTTTAGCAAAAGTATCTCAAAGAGTTTAAATTAACCATGGTTATTAGGAAATCCTCTTCTGCATGTGCTTCTGGTTACATATACAAGGAACTTTTAACAACTGCTTCAAGAGCAGCTCTGTTTCAGTATCACAGAATGAGAAGTAGCAATAAATATGTTTTGAAGAAACTGTTTCTAGTTAAGCTGTACTACATGTCTTAAAATATCTCACTTGGCAAGAAAAATATGCAGCTGGTTTGCAGGATTTTAAGGAGGCTGTCAAGACATTCAGAAAACTGAGTTTTTACAAAGTTTTATAATCAGAGAGGTTACTTTCTCTAGTCAATTATAACTTCAAAGGAACAGTATACAGCATGGATAGAGACATTCCATAAAAAAACATATCCACTTCTTTTCTGAAGTGCTCTGATTTAGCATTAGATCAGTTGAACTGTGAGTGTAATTTATGTTTTTTTGTTTAACCTCTAAAATTAATCAGATCAAGTACAATGGACATGTAGCATTAGTACCAGGAAAAGCAACAACAAATGGAACTGCATTTGCAACTGGCATTGGGTTTAATGGATGGGCTACTCTAAGTTACTGAACTCTTAAAGACCATTTAAATTTAAAACTCCCCCAAACATACAATGTCAGTATGGGGCTTTGAGCTTAAAGAAAAGACTGAAAATAGCAGAGAGAAGTTTCTCACACATTAGGTAGATGTGTCTGTGAATACAACACAGCCATGCTGTGGAATATTCAAGCAATTGGTTTTAAAAATCCCTTAAAACCCAAGATATGAAGATTTGCTAGTCTGGTTGCTCCTCATGCACTTATAGGAGATATTGAACATTAAAATGATATCATAAACTTGGGTAGCTCTTTAGTCCAGTCATACAGCTAATGACTGTATCATATTCTTACAAGTTTAAGATCTCATGCCCTGGCTTCAGGACTGAACTTATTACAATAATCATGACTGTAAAATTTAAAATTATACACAGAAAAACCCAAAGATCAGTTCCAGAGTATGGATTTTATTCCCAAGGCCACGATTTGATGAATGATTCCATCTTGCAAGTGCACTAAATATTGGTCCGTTTGGTGCTGCAACACAAACTCTGATCCTCAGCCTGCAAAAACAAGCTTCCAAATCCAAAAGCAAGCTAACAACCTTTCCTTTTCCACATCCCATCAGATTCTAATCAACTCACAACATGAAGGAGAAAATCACATTTTCAAATTAGTAGGATGGGGCAGAAACTTTCCAAACCTCCACAGAAACGAGCCAAAGCATCAGAATTATGAGGTCCTGTGTTTGGATTATAAGGATTTGTTCTCTCAGGCTTTGTGGTATCTTTACAAATAATGATGAATGACATCAGAAATTGTAAGAAAGACCAAAAATACCCAGGAGGCATTTTGGAAGTCAAAAAAAAAAAAAAACCAACCAAAACCAAAAACCAACCAAAACAAAACAAAAAAAACCCAAATAAATCCAACCCCACAAACCTGCCTTCATTAATGATGAAATTTTCCAAATCCAACTAGTAAGAGAGGAGATACTCCCAAAATATCAGCAGCAGCTTCAAATGCATGAAAAGGGCAAGTGAATATCTTCACAAAACCTTCCAAACATTAACTGCTTCATCTGCTGCTTTGGCTGTTTCTGTTCTTCCCATTGAAAATTACAGCATTAGGATTATTCCCACTACACAAACATAACCATTACCATTCTTACTGTGGGAAGAAATTGTCCAGTTTCCTCACCTCACAGGTAGTACCTGATTGATGTTAAAGTTGTTTTCTTTGAGTACACATGGGAAATTGTGCTCGTAATATTGTATAACTAATGAAATTCATTTTTTACTCATCAATTATAGACAAAACTGATGGGCCTAAAGCCTCAGGAGTAAACTTGAGATATTTTCATGCTGAGCACTTCATGGTCTGGCATTCCTCCTTCTGGAAGCTTGTTTTCAGAGGATGTCTTGCATATTAGAAGTTCAACACTGGCTACATGTACCATAGAGCATCAACATTATCCCCAAACAGTTCACTTTTCAATGCCCAACAGAGTGAAACCCCCCTCCTTATAATGGCACTATTCAGTAGCTAATCACTTCTCAAAAAGAGTGACAGAAAATCTGCTATTTTCTTCTCTCCTCCCCACATTTACTTCCCATTGCCACAAACAAGCATCGTTCAGGTGGAAAAGAGTTCAGTGTAGTGACATCTGGTACCTCAGCTGAAATTGGGCAACCCCAGAAGAGCACCAACAGCTCCAAAGTATCCCTGTAAGCAAACAAAAAAGATTTCAGCTTCAAGGAGGGTATTAAATTCTGCACTACTCACATTTCAATTACAACAAAGCATCACTTTTCAGGTAAAATCTTTCATAATAACTATTTAAAGCTTTGAGAACCAAACATTTTATCCTTCTTATCAAGCTTAACATTGGGAGATTTCACCCCAAGCCTCCCTGTACACTGCAAGGCTTCCAAGACATTTATCAGTGACTTCTAAAGCATGGAAATCAGGTTTGGCTGCTTTCTCTTAGAGGAGCTGCATATTTTGGTTGCCAAAGGATCTATTCCTCTAAGGTACAAGTCAGAAAATTCTTAAACTGCATGTACCTCACCAATTTTAAAGAATTATGTCCAATATTCATCACCATTTTCTAGGCTGTATATTTACAAGCACACAAAGAACCATGTTCTCTTGTTGGGTTACTTTTCCCCTCTGGGGAAGAAAGATGTTTCCCCTAACTAAGAAATACAGAAGTGTCTGGAATCCATGCCTGATCAAATGCAAGAATTTAACATTATTTAACAGATAGAACTTAACAAGGGACCATTCTGCTATTGTTACTGCACCAATACAGACAGCTGTCAGTTACAGGAGAAGCAATAAAGGAAAAAACCAGTGAGAATCAACTGAAGGAGAACAAATATGATGCTGTAATATCTGCAGAATAACAAACTGAGGACAAAAGTTGCCAACCCACTGCACAGAAGGTACCAGTCTTCCCATAGTTGCACCTGTAATTAACACTGGGTGCTTACCTTTTAATCAAAAGAGGGCTTCTCAGCATTACATGCTGATCTAGACTGCAGAAGCTGCCCAAGAGCAGGTGTGTCTCAGTGTAAAATCACTACAACTGCTCTGAGGTGGCTCTGTGGTGCTATGAGAGCAGCCCTGTTAAAAGCAGTCTTGACTTTCAGGATGTTTCTCAGGCTCAGTTGAGGACAATGGAACTATATTTCAAAGGCTCCTGCTTTAGATCTCCGCAATCTTTTGAAATACCCTACTTACTGTCCTTACCACCCAAATCCAAGGGAAGAAGTGATAGAAGTTTGTCTAGGTGATCCTGCTCTGGCAGAGGGGTTGGACTAGATGATCTTTCAAGGTCACTTCCAGCCCCTGACATACTCTGATTCTATGATTAAGAATCTTGGTGCAGAGCTGAACATTCTCTCATCCCTCTTCAGAGATCTATAGTGTGAACTGAGATCCCCCAAAGTGACTGAAGTGCTTCCCTGGCAGGGAGTGCTGTCCCAGAGAACTAACACAGCCTGACAAACCTCCTCCTTTTGTCAATGTTTACTGAGCACTTGGTGTCTCGTGGTATCACCCTTCTGAGAGCTGATCAGTACATCATGCTAAAACACTGGGCACAGATAAACACCACAGCATACCTCATGTTCCAGGAACAAGGCCTTCAGCTGGCCTTTGGACCAGTAATCCAGTGCATATGCAAGAAGCTTCATTGACAAAGTGTTCACACGTAAAAAATTGCCAACAAACACAACTCTGTTTATTTTCTGAAAAGAAGAGAAACATGGCAAAGGGTTAAGGTCTTTTCACTCTTTAACACAGCTTTGAAAAATGAAACAACAGGCTGCCTTGAGCAAGGAAGTAACACAAACCAAGAGGCAAACAACCCACAGTTAAAACATGCTTCTGAAAGCATACTAGGAGAAAAGGAAAACATGCAACCCTCAAGAATAAATGGATTTCTAGAGAAGCAGCATTTGTGGTTCAAATTAAGCCAGCATTTTCAGCAGTTAAGGCAAAGAAAGAGCCCAGCTAAAAGTGAAATGAGAAATACTGGTGTTTGGTAGCAAAGACTCAGTGCCTTCATAGCCCTGTACAATGCTGCTTGATCCATATGCAACAAGGCAGCACTGTAAAGAAGCCAAAGGCAGCAAGACAAATCAGAAGTTCCTCTCATCTTCAGGCCTCACTGGACTTCAGCATAACATCAGACTAAGACTCCAGTGCTAGAAGGGAGCTGTGATTTGTAATCTTGTCAAATGTAAAAGCATGAAATGGTTTGATTTTCCCCATTCACTGAAATAAACCCAACATTAAGTGGTTCAGTGAAACAAGAGCAAGAACTGAAGAAAATTTAACTGTGTTAGTGTTTAACAGAGTGCTTAATTTGGTTAAACACTTGGATCCAATTTGTTACAGTAACTAGTATGACAATGCAACCTGCAGCCCAGTCACTAACACACAACTGTGTTTCACCATCTTGATCAGCTCACAGGGAAGTCCTTTCATCACAGCATTCTGCACTCCCCTGCTCCCTCCCTCAGCTGCAGGCTCTGGGATCCATTCCCTACCAAACCCAGTCTGAATCCCACCTCATCAGGTTACCTGGTGAAGATATCCTTATCCCACTACTCCAAAGACAGTCAGAGCCAATTCTCAGTTCTTTAATACTACAGAAATGTCTTCACTTCATGTGAGAATGTACAAGGTTTAGAATGACACAGCAGTTTAGCAGTCAATTACAGATCTACAGATACATCATGTCCTTGCCACGAGTATTTACCTCATTTACTGCACACATCCTGGCAATAGAGCCAATGTTATTGGTGATGGTGACCAGTATGGCTCTTGCAAGATCTTCTTTACTAACAGACTCTCTCTTGTCTTTGTAGATCATATTCCCAAAGCTAGAACAGGAAAAAAATTCCATGAAGTACAAGGCAATTCAGGAGCATTTGAAGTGATCTCAGAATGTAATTGTTATGCAGCAAAAGAACTTGAGTCTGGTGGTTTCCTCTTAAGGAGCTCCCTTTTTAAGTCTACCAAATACAGCAATTGGACAACTGACACTACAAAGTGTCCAAGTGATGCCACAAAGTATTTATTGCTTAGTAGTTTTTACATTAGAAGTAATGTAAAAACCAGAGATGAGTGCAGTGGTTTTATGATGAAAACAAAAAATAAACAGCTGACACACTGCAGTTTAAGTTGTCAAAATGAAGAGTTCTAGATTAGAAGGGCATGCAGATTACTTTACACAGTAGATAATTTCTTATACATTCTAAAAAGCCAAGACAAGAATCCATAGCTATTCACTACACACTCTGTTCCATATCCAAGTCAAGTCAGAGCACCAGAATCCTGACTATTCCAAAACTCAAAAGCCAATAAAAATCCTAATGGTCTTAAAGTAAAAAAGAACAAAAAAGTTCCCATGCACAAAGCAAGTTAAGATGCATTGACTAAAAGTGTAAAGCTCACACATATTAAACCCTCAAGTGCCTTGGACTCAGCTGGCTGGAGAGGGAGAAGAATTAAGTTACTGTGAATTAAGATGTCTTGCTACTCAAGAACAAATATTTCATGAATTCTCTTATTTACATACTAGTTTCACTCAAACAAGCTTGTTCTTCCTACATTTCTTAAGGGTAGAGGAGTGGTAACATCACCCATAATCTTCCCCAGTGGAAATAAACTTGAAGCTATGACAAAAATCTCTGTCACTGGCAGTAAAGCATGTTGGTTCTCACAGTGCAAACAGCCTTCTTAAGAGGCCAGGTAGCTAAAAAATTATGTGAGCTGCCTATACTGACAGCCATGTATCAAAAAAAGCAGTTTAAAAAAATATATATTACTGTAAGAGCAATACAAATGTCATTTTCCACTCACTTTCACACTGAACCCTACCAAGAGATTCTAAGTCAACGAGGCTTTGATTTCCCCTGCAATTTGTTCTTGCCACTGCTGAGATCACCTCACTTTCTCTGGCTCAATGACATATAACAAATCATGAGGTTTCCTCAACACCCAGCTAGCAGGCCCCTGCAGCTGCACGTGGCTTCAATCTTCAGAGAAAATTGACCATATGTACTTAGAGGATGAAAATCTAACTGATAAAAGTTTAGAGAGCAGTTTGCTCTGTATTAATCATTTCAGTCTTGTTTGTGAAGCCCCCAAACCAGCAAAAGAAAATAAAAATTAAAATAAAGATTTAATTTCTTGTTTACCTGGATGCAACAGCCCATCCTGGCAATCCAAACCTTTCATAGTCTCCTCCATAAATATCTCGAACCAGCTTGTCTGCGTGTGTGCTGTCCCCTTTGGATGCCATTTCCAGAGCTTCTTCAAAGCTTTCACAGCCTGTCAACAAACTGCACAGACCAAGAAAGGTCCCTCCACCTAGACTGAGAATGAAAACTAATGGTTTTTAAATGTCATCATCATCAAAAAATTCTTATGTCTGACTAAGAAAACACATTTATGGAGCAAGATAAACATGGGTTCACTGGACACATTATCAAAGCATAAGGCAAAACATGTGAAACTCCCACTGTGGAGCACTTCTAGCACAAGAAACTATTTAAATCTCAATAGCAGAACCATGGGCATGAGCTTCAAATTAAAGACACTAGAGAGTGAAGGAAGGGATAAGTGTGGAGAGTTGGGGCAAGAACTTTGCAAACAGAAGGCTCATTGCTCTAGAGAATAACAACCCCATCTTAAGTTTTTAAGTTACCTTGTTCCAGTTACTCTTTTATAATTGTCTTTGGAATGGACTGATAAAATACTGACTCCTGAACCAATGTTGACCACCAGCAATGGGTATGGATCATCCAGGTTAAAAGGCATCTTTTGGCATCTCTCAGGATCTGAGGCATTTTCAAAGTAATAGCACTCTGCCTGCCCATTGAAGCTGACAGAGTCTATGTACAATAAGCCTTTCACAAGGCAGTCAAGCTCATCCAGTTTGTGCAGCTGGAGGTTTCCAATCTGTGTTAAAAAAGATAAAAAGACAGTGTCAACATGTTCTGACATTGCTTAAACACGTTACAAATGTATGAGTGTATTTGTACTGCCTGACTTTAAGCAGCTATCTCAGGTGATTAGCTCAATCCCACTACAAAACCAACAAAAAAAAATTCAGAGGTACATTCTGAATACAGCAATTAGCAAGTTACTTGACTGTAAATCTAGATCTCAGACTTGAACCATGAACAGACAGGCAGTATGAAGATCTGCTTTGGTAAGCCCAAAGAGAACTTTTGAGAGACCCAAACAATAATCCATTGAAAAAACAGCAACATTTTTCATCAATCTAAACAAACAGAAGGGTCACCAAATAACCCAGAGGCCCTACTGAGTGTCATCTTGGTGAAACTCTATCTGCACTCTTTGTAAGCTCTGTGGGTGTCCTCCCCATCTCAGAAGTCAGGCATTCCCAACATGTCAGCAGATAAAAATCTCAATGGCATTGTACTATCCTTGCCACTTTAATAACACTGCAAGGATGGTAAGAAAACCACAGGTCAGAAATTCTGTGGGATGGATGTTCAGCCTGTTACAGTTCTTCATTTTACACATGGCATTTAAATTGCTGTTCTTTCATAAGGCAGAAAGACAATTTAACAGGTGCTGGGGAATCCAGGAAGGCTGTAATTTCACACTATACTTAATCCAATTTAATTCCAGGCTTTCACAAAAAGAATGATTACATCCTCTCCCCTAACCACAGCAGGGAGTTCCTGCAGTCAAGACAGCCAATTAGACAGCTAATCCAAGAAAACACACCCATAAACTCTTATCTCTGAATCAGATAAGGGCACAATTAGAAACCAGCCTGCTTTAGATGATGAAGTTGCACAACTGGACTGGACTGCATGCTGCTGACTGCTGCCACCAGTGCCAGAACACTGCCAGGCCCCTCCTCCCATCACAGGCCCCTTCTGCTTTTCTTGCCATGGCACAACTGTGAAGCTTCACTGTGGAGCACATCAGGGAATTGCTCCCAACATGAAACATTTCTGTGGTGGTTTAGATAATGAATTAGTTCTGTGGTAGAAACCCTACCCCAGGAGCAGTTGTACCAGCTTAACACAAGGCTGGCACAGGAATGGAAATACAAGCAGATTTCTGAAACCCATCATTTTATGCTACTGGAAAATCTTCCTGCTTCTAGAAGCACAAGAGATCTGCACACTGGATACTGTGGTAAGTTCTCAGTAGGTAACAACTATCTTCAGGTGGAAACAACATCCAAACAATTGATCCATTGTGATCATCAAATGAAGAATCAGGAGCATCCAAAACCACTCTGCAGTTGGAAAAAACCTACCTCCAAGATACATATTTGGTAGAAACAGCATCTAAACAATTGATCAATTCTGATCATCAAATGAAGAATCAGGAGGATCCAAAACCACTCTGCAGTTGAAAAAAACCTGCCTCCAAGATACGTATTTGGTCACAGATCTCTAAGCAATGCACTGGAGCAAATTAGTGAGGATAACCCCACTCAAAAACACTGGAAAGCTATCAAAGGCAGCTTAGGAAAGGAAATCCAAAGGGACAAACAAGACTAGCAAGTGGTTAACTTCCACAAAGGTGTCCTGCACAGCACTGCACTCACAGAAGTTTCCAATTAGCTGACAGCATTAGATCTTCAGGTGTCAGAAAGCCTAGACCACCAGAGTTAAAGACTGAAAAGCAAACCAAGAGTTAGTAACTGTGAGCACTGTTTCAGAGCACAGCTGATCTGCAGCCCCGAGGAGGGCTGGCTGTGGGCTCCCTGCAGCAGGAGCAAAGCCAGGCTACCTACTGTGCGGAAGTCTTCCTCGAACTTGTAAGCGCCGCCGCCGGTGGCACAGAGCACCGTGTGGAGGGTTGAGAAGTTCTTGTTTCTTCCCATTTGGATAAAAGTGGGCAAATCATGAGTTGGGAATCGGATAAAGTGCAAGTTTCCTCTGCGGGCAAAAATGGTTAAGTCCTTCAGCTCGAGGTGGACGTCTCGAATGCCGGTGGATCCGTAAGCGACGTTGGAAGTCAGATACTTGCGGATGCTCTTCAAGCTCTCCACCTCCTCCTGCTCCTCCTCTGCAGTGATATCAATAGGTTCAAAATAGGCCAGCTTCACCAAAGTTCCCCCAATGTCCATGCCAAACCATGGAAAAGCTGTGGAGACACAAGCATCGATGGAGAAGCTTTGTTAAAGAGCAAAAGCAGCACGTGTGAATTCAGGCTAAAGCAGTGGGGTGTGTTTCAGCCATGACACGAAGGAATCCCCAGAAATGAGTGCTCAGTTGCATCACAGGATCCCCCTCCGCCCACAGGTGAAACCAGAACTGAGCAAGTCTGCTCACACGTGTTCAGAAAGCCCAACAGCAAACTCCCCAAACCATACCATAGCTTTTACACCAGCTCAAACACAATTTTAAGCAGGTTACATGTTAGAGCTGATGACAGGTATTCCCCTTCTCTAACATTATCTTTTGCTTACATAACATGTTTCATTTGACAGGGAAGCATTTGTTTACTTGCAGGTATTTAAAACATTTACAGTTAGGATGTCAAATTTCTGGAGCTGAAGAGATGTTTATATAGCCTTTTAATTAAAGAGTACTATTGAGAAGGTCATGTGAGAGAGAAAATTACTATTATTGAATCTAATTGAAAACCACTATTGAATCATTTTACTTTTTTTTTCTTGTACCTTGGATAAGGGGGAGTCTCTGTAGTACAAAACTTTTACTTGTATATTAAGTAAAAAAGACCTGTAAGGAATTTTATTCCATAGTTCAAATGAGAACGTATTTAATGCTGAAAAATGGGATCATGCTGTACAATACCAGTTTTCTGGGTGAACTGAGCAATTTTAGCAATTTAAGGATTTTGAGCCTGAAGAAATAGGTCAGTTTTCACCTCTGTGACAAACCCCAAGAAGTTTCACATAGTTCTATTGAAAAATTGACAAGATTTGGCTGCTAAGTACATTGCTCAAGTTTCATTTGCAACGTGGAGGAGCTTTGTTAACTTACTAACCCAGCAGTAACCCAGAAGACAGATACACAAGAATCCTTGGGTACTAAGTCACTCTTAATTGGTTCATAGAACAGGGCTAGCCAGGAAAATGATCTTGGCTCAGCATCCAACCTATCTGGATGCAGGAGGAATGAAAACACAAATACCAGTTCCTCTTCCAGTTACTGAAAAAGGGATTGAATTTGCAGGTGTCCTAGTTTGAGTTGAAAAGAACTAGTTCTGTTGAGTGACTTAGTTTTCAGCTCAGTGGCAGCTGCAATCTCTGAAGCTGGGAGTGCAGAGCATGTCTGCCCCTAGCAGTGACAAGGCTTGATGTTCATGGATGATACCAAGGACTGGTGGGCAGAAAGGTTCTTGCTTATACTTGCTCCTAGGGAGACCAAGGGCACTACTGAATCTTGTGCACCAAGCTGGGTGTACAGTAAGATGTTGCACCCATGGATGAGGACAGGTGACCCTAAGCTGGCCAAGAAGGGATTCCAGGCCATGTACATGACCCTAAGCTGGCCAAGAAGGGATTCCAGGCCATGTAAATGACCCTAAGCTGGCCAAGAAGGGATTCCAGGCCATGTACATCACATTCCTATACAGCTGGGGGTCCATGAAAGTCAAGCTGCTTCTTCAATGGGTGGCATCCAAGGATGACTGCCTTCCATCACAATCCATATGCTCCTGAATCCAGTTCCCCTCTGGTGCCAAGTCCAGTCTGGGACCTCATCATTGGTGACAATGATGTAACTGCCACCAGGAGAGCTAGGTTGGATAATGGGTTTGTAGAGCTCCGTGTATATTTCATATTATTATGAAATTCATAATTATTATGAGCTGTTGTAGTTTTCTTTTCCAGTCCCTAAGTTTCTCTCCATTTTTCCTCTTTCTCTTTCCCTTTGTGTAAAGAAGGGGGTTAACAGAGTCTGACATTCACCCAGTGGCTGGCCCAGCCCTTGACAGCAGGGTTAAAATAAAACCAGAGACTCAGGATGGACAACTACCCAGCAAATAGACTCTGGAGATGACACTTGAGATTCCTACAAGGCTTCTCCTTCAGCAGGCAGCCAGACCAACACTGGCAATGCCTGAAGATGACACATCTACTTTAAGACATGTCAGACATACCAGAAACCTGTGCATTATTTTACACCAAATGTATGAGCACTCTGCTCAAGGAGATGTTGCCACTTTTTGGAGACAGGTTCATTCAAAGCACAAGAGTTTTCACTCTTACATATGGTATTTGCAGCACATATATCAGTATCTGTAGCTTATATAGTCTCTCAAACCCATGAAAAAAAATCATTCCAAGGCAGTGTTGTATTTAAAAGCTGTCTTGGAACAAGTCAAAAATAGCACTGTGCACACCTTGGGCTGAGAATGTGCCAATGATTCTATAACAAGTCTTTTTATACTTCTATCTTGTCACAGTTCTCTGAGTGACAGACTTTGGAGCAGAGTGACAACAGCATGAACTTTTGAAATAAAAAAAGCCAACCAACTACCCCCAGACATCAGCTTGAGGGTCACTGTAAAAGAAAAGTGACTGGGTGAGCCCAACAAGAGCTGGAGAACCTTTGCTCTAAGCTTATGGCTCTGCAGATACCAGGTTTGAGGATGTGCACAAACATAATCATCATTCTGCAGCTTCTTTTCAGTAGTCAATGCACCTGCATTAAAACCAGGGTTTTTTTCTGCAGGTCTATGGAGATTTGGTCATTAGAAGTTTTTTTCTCAGTTCACTCTTTGAAACTGTTCTTATTCCTAGGAAGACTTGACAAAAAGAAATGCATAGCTCAGAAGTATTCCTTGCTGAGAATTTAACTGCTATTCACAGCACAAACCCAGTGCCTTGTCTTTTCAAAGTTCAGCTCCTCTCCAGAGGTCAGCTGCAATTTGAAAAAAGCAAAGCAGGAACTGAGCTTTTTACTGAATAAGTCCAATTACCTTGCACAGACCAGGAAAAACTGCTTCAAACACCTGCATTCTGCTTTCAGGAAGTCAAGCTGCTCTCTCTTTAAGAATCCATAAAAAACACATTTGTGCTATCCGAGAAGAGACAAACATGCAAAGTAGAGCACAAACTGGGAAGTCAAGCCCCATCCAGTTTAATGTGATACTTCACACTAAATTGAACTGTCTCTAACAGCACAGCAAAAGGAGTATCACAATATCCAACCCCCTGAATTCCAGAGTTTCTTTTACTCAGCTCTGGTCTCTCCATTGACACAGCAGCCAGGAACCTTTGCTGTAAGGCAGCAGATCATTCCATACCTGCTGTGAAGACACCTTTGAGATGCAACCTGTGCAGAGTTAAAAAGATAAGGATGTTTCAGGATTCCCTAGAAGTGCTTCCTCCAATGCACAAAAGCACTTCCCACATGGGAGTGAGTGCTGTGGTCAGAGATTTCTAACTAGGTCAAAGTGCTGATGGCTGCTGGTGGTTTTTTACCCATTCTCTTGTCTGTGCACTTCTCAAGTTCCTGGTAGCAATCTTAAGGTTACTTATATCTTACCATATAGTCTTTATATGCCAAAGGAAAAGAATAACATTAAAAAGCCTTCCTCATGTCAATACAGGCAACAAAGGTCAAAGTGTTTTCCTCTTCCTTGGGTTCTGTTTCCAGAGGACAGTCAAAGTGCTCCACCCAGAACACACTCTGTACACTCATTTTGCATCCAAGGCCATAGAAACTTAACTGTAACTTAACTGCTTCCCTCTTATTCAGTCAAGCACAAGCTTCCTCAGTTTAACACCCTGTTTGTATTTAGCTTTGAAAGACTGAGAACTAAGGTTACTGGTGAACTCCTTCCTGTGAATGCAATGACACACTGGAAACCACAAACACCTTGAATATACTTCCTTCTCACTGAGATAAAATAACAATCTGGGCCAATCCTGCAATACATTAACAAGAACTAACCTTCAAAGAAGGATAGCTAATTCCTCATTTGAGCATGGTATTATCTTTATGAAATATGCTGTTACCAGTTCTGATGCACAAAACTTACCTCCTAATTCAGTCAGTTAGCCTTTGGGAACAAAACTAACCACAATACCTTTCTTACCTGGCTACTGACAAGACAAGCCTATAAAAGTCATGCTGAAATACCACACAGTTAGTGTTTATAAGCACAGAAACTTAAAGCATCTTCCAGTTTCTCCAAATGCATTTTTTTCCCTATTCTAGTACATTCTCACACTTGCAGTATTTCCCCAAATATCTGTGCACAGAAGACTAAAAATTAATGGTAAATTCTACCATTTAAATCAGCTAGCATTTTAAGGGGGGTAACATGTTCCATGGGACAAGAGAAAACACACCAGAGGTGGTTGAACTGCTAAATCAAGTAGGATGGAGGTGCTGGCTAGGCAGGGAAGTGCCTCCTCAGCCATCCTGCATGGATGTGTGGGGCACCTAGAGCCTCTGCAGAGCTCATCTGCACATCAAGTGCCCTTAGCCCTTGAGATGCCAGAGTTTCTCTGCTTAACAAGCCTTGTTATTGGTTCAAACACTCCAAATCCAGCTCAAAATAGATCTGGGCTGGACAGAATGAACATCAGAATTAAGGGTATCTGCCATGCACTGTCACATCCTCCCATCCAACTGTAAATCCACCACACTCCCCCCTCTGACCATGCTGCAGAGAGGCCAGGGTCAGCAGTGGGAGGACAGGGGGTAATCAGCAATTACAGCTCTTCACTGTGTTTATCACATCTACAAGGGAACAGCATGTAAAGCTGAGACAGGACAAAACATTGCAGCCTCCATCTCCTCCCTCCTTGCTCATTCTATTAGTTTTGTTGACATTTCATCAGCAATCTCTTTGGGAATAGGTGTTTTGATTGTATTTCAATACAGCATGCAGAGGTGTAATCCAACACTTGCAGATGCAAACACAGGATAAACTGTGTCAGGCAGCATTAACCCATTATTAGAAATACATTTTTTTCAACTGCAGTGAAATGAGAGCTTGTAACATCTGCTATAGGCTAATAATCAGCTTTCAAGGACTAACACAAAAATGCTAGGAGCAGAAAAAAAAAAAAATCAATTTAGAAGAGATTATCCAGCAACTTAAATGGATTTTTCATCAATTTTACTACACAAATCCTGCATGAGGTCACTGTGTCCACAGTGACTACATGTGTCCATAGAACCATGATAGAAAAAACAAGATTTTCATCTTCTGTTTATATTGGTACAGCATTTTGCATATCTCTACTATGCACTTTCACACATTAATGTGCCTCAATTCACCTCAAGGGAAAGGCAGGCATTTGATCTGCAACTATTCTTAAAAAACTAATAGAATCAACTGTAAAAAGTAAAACAGAGTTTACTAAATAAGAGAACTCTGCCTTTCCTTCAGCAGTGCATCACACCCCAGAGGCAGGAGGAAGAGCTTCATCTCCCCAGAAAAGCAGGGCCTGCTGGCACTGTCCTTCCCCTGCCAACATGAAGAGCTCTCTGAACATCTCCTCTCTTCCCTTTAGAAAGTTCTCAGTTCCTGCAGCTCCCTGCTCTTGCATTTATCATCTCCACCCACAAATAACCTTTGGAAGTTTCCCTTTTGAGAGCCAGCCTTTCTTCCCCCAGTTCCTCCCAAGAGCTACCACGGGACTGTAACATCTGTGACACTGGATGGGGTCAACTATGGCTTTGTCCAGCCAAGGCTCAAAGACTTGTGAAGGTTTTCAAGAGGTCTTCAAGAATCCTGCAAGGATGGAGACTCCACAGCCTCTCCAGCTTCCTCTATTTCATATGAGGTTTGATTTTGTTACCCTCTAAAACACCCATCATCACCAAACACTTTTAATGGCCTACTGCAAGGCAGCCAATGTCAGTAGCTATGTTCTAGAAATTCTGATGCATTTCTCACTGTATCACACTAACAAAGCAGCACCAGCACCAGCCAGGTGAAGATCTGCAAGGCAGGACCCACATCAGCAAGTGCAGGAAGTGCAGCTCCATCAGAGATTGAACTTGCTTGGTGTTTCCATCTCACCCTCAGCTCTCTCAGGACAGACATGGGACTTGCTCTCTGCAATCACCCTCTGTCATGATGCTAAACATCACAGAGAAAAGGACAGGTAGCCTAAAGCAATCTCCTCAACTCCACTTGGCAAGCTCTTCCAATTGTTTACAACTGTCTGTGCCAAATCATTTGTAACTAGAAGCAGCACTGGGAGCCCCTGCAGCTTTCAGGTTAATATGAGCAGAGAAGTCAAATTGACAGTGGCATTTGGGCACCAAAGCCCCTGGACTTTTCCACCTTTAGTGCTGTCGTGGATCTGCTCCTCCTCATTTATCTCCTCTCCCTCACCAGTCAGTGTGATTAACCAGGAGCAGAGACCTGCAGGATGAGTCTGAAGTTCATGGCCTATGAAACTCTTTTAAAAAGCCACTGTGTTAAAGAGTCAAGAGGAAATAAACAATGTAGTTTGACACTATTCCTCCCCTCCACTGCTTATGCAATTCCAATTGTTTCTGATTCCCATCTTAAAACCAACACCAAAGCTCAGCTTCACAAACTGGAAGAGTGCAACTACAAATTTAACATATTAAAGCAGTCAGAACTTCTTCGTAACATTAAGCATTGTTATTTAACCATGAGGTTTAAATCCAGCCCTACAGAAAACAAATCTTTAAGGCCCAGAGAGACACTCCTGAAATGAGGTTCCTGCAGCAGAAGCAGCCACACTCTCTCCATTTTTCATTAACAACTCACTAGAAGGTTTTATAGCCAATTACTGCTCCAGAGTCTTGATATAATTCATTAAAAAAGTATACCAGGGAAGCAAAAATGCTGTCTGAACTTGTACTCTTCATAACGATGGCTACAGTCAGCTGAGGAACTCACACACGCTGTCGCTACCAGGAGGTGATGGCTAATTGTATGCTGCAAGATGCATAGTTTGGGTTTCCTAACACACCACAAGAAACAAAGTGTTTTCACAGCCAAACTCAATCGGTGTTCATAGCTATTTCTAGAGCTGACTAATCCTTCCTGTGCTAAACACATGGGTGGTGATTGTCCTCTTGGTGGGCTGCTCCAATAAGATATTTTAAATACACACTTTCAAGATGCTCTCTTAGTTGTAGGCTCTCGATTAAACAGGCACGTCATGTGACAGAACAACAGCAAGCCCAGCTCGCTGGGACTTTTAGCCATCTTTGCCACACAGGAACTCCCCCTGGAAAGAGCTCTTTCCATAGAATCAGAATCAAAAATAGCCTAACCCAACGGAGGAACAGCTGTATCCCTTCTGGAGCAGGTACACCTGTCTGACAGGTAAACCACCAGCCTTTCAGACGTTTTGTTTGCATCCAGCCGAGTCTGAACCGTGTTTGCTCCCTCCTAAACAAACACGACCCTCCCAAATAATAAATCGGAAGAAATATTATTACGGCTGTGCTTGTTAAAAGGGGAATATATATTTTTTTTTTTTCAGCGTATTTCAATCAAAGACTTGTACTCAAATAATAACAAATAATCGAATAAAAAAATATTAACCCTTAAAATACGAAAATACAACCAGTAGCAACTGCCGTGGTGCACGTTAGTACACCGATTAAACGTTAAAAACGGCACCTATCCCCCCAAAACCCGGCTATATTGCCGCCTGTTCAAAGTGAGGCCCTTCGACCGCACACACGGCTCTGTACGGTCACCAGAGCCCCGAAACCTCTGTCCAGACGGACGGCAGGAGCGAGAGGAGCCAGAACTCCCTGACCAGAGCTACCCGCCGCGCAGACCCCACAGTGCCCGCAACCCAGCTCCGCGCCCAGCAACCGCCCCGGGCCTTACACGGCTTCTTGGCATCCTTGATCTTCATGGTGCGGCGGCTGCGGCCCGCTTCGCCTGCTGGCTGTGGCGGGCGTGGCGGGGCTCCGCGATCGGGGTGGGTCTCCTGCCCCTCGCCTGATGGGGCGGGAAGCGGCGGCAGCTCCTCGGGGCCGGCCCTCGGTCTCCTGATCCGCGGCCGGTGGGCGGCGGGCACCCGCCTCCTCGGCAGCGGGGCTGGCAGAGCCCGCCGCTACTCCCGCGGCCAGGGCAGGTGCTCGTCCAGCGGCGGCATCGGCTGGCGGGGTGGAGAGCGCAGACGAGGCGGGAGGCGGCGCGGAGCGGCCCTCACACCCTGTCGGGGGCGGCGGCCGCTTCCCGCTGCGAGGCGCCGAGCATCAGCTCCGGGGCCGCCGCGTCGCGCCGCCAAGGGCGGCCCTTCCCGCCGCCTTGGGGCACGGCAGCGGCCGGGGATAGGCTGCCCCCGGGGGCGGAGGCGCGGGAGAGGCGCCCCGCAAAAGCCGCCCGCCACCGCGGCCCCTCTCGGTAGGAGAGGGCGGCCGCGGCCCCAGCCCTCCTGCGGAATCTCCGGCCGAGACGGACGCGGCGGCCGGGTGCGGACCCCCCCCCACCCCGCCACCAACCTCCGGCACAAGATGGCGCCCGGCCCCGGGGAGCCGCGGGCCGCGCCACACAATGGGGGCGAGGTAGCGCAGCAGCGGCTCCCGCGCCAACCCGCCCCGCTCCGCTCCGCGCTGCCGCAGCGCTAACCTCCCCCCCTCCCCTCCGTCACGAGGCCGCGCCGGGAGCTGCACTTCCCGCCGGCCCGCGCGCCGCCTACAGCTCCCGCCGGCCCGCGCGCCGCCCGCCGCGCGCCGCTCACCCCACGGCCCCTCCACCAATCAGGGAGCGCCACCGCCGGGCGCGGGGGCGGGGCCTGGGCGGCACGCGCTGGGGCTGAGGGGGGAGC
>JAOEGS010006056.1:0-11829 GCA_025447755.1 Corythornis vintsioides | reverse complement strand
AGTTAGTTAGAAACTTAAGCTGAAAAGTAAAATCACTGAACAGAATTTGCTTGCTTTTCACACAAACCAGGACAGGTTTACATAAAGAGTTACAGAAAAGTTAATTAAAAAAGTTTATTAGGTGACAACTTTCCTGGAGACATTCATTTAGACCACATACTTATATGGACTGCAGTAGCAGTTCCTGAGTCTTCCAGGTACCACTCTTGCAATGAGTACAGGGTAGCTGAACTACCAGAAAAGGGTCACTACATCACCAATAGAAAATCCCACTATATATCATCAGGGATATAGAAATATCTAACAGCTTCTGAGAACTATTGCCTTCTTCCATGGGATTCCAAGAAGTTTGATTTCAAGCAGAAAATGAAGTAAGCTCTGGGGAGTGTTTTTTCTCTTACAATGCATATCAAAATTTTGGACATTATTGGGATTACTTCAAAACTCCTGTAAACAGAGATGGTGAAGACCAGTGAAAAAATAATAGAAATTAAAGAAACAAGACACAAAGAAAGAAACAGGATATTCTATCATACATGCCAGACTGTAGAGCATAGTCTTTTTTCTTTTTTTTTTTTTTTTTTTAGCTAAAATGCACTTAGACATTTAGTAGAAAAAGAATGCAACAATAGAAGCACTATGCAGTGGAAATCAGAAATTAGTAGTCAGACTGCAGAAATGGATCAGATCCAACAACACCCATACTTTGCATATGTTTAATTCAGCTCTTCATAATTTGCGCCCACATATTTTAATTTTGGTAGAGAAAACTTAATTAGATATGAAAATTGAATTGATTAAATGAAATAAGCCAAGTTTTTCCAGTTGCTGAAGATTTGAGAAACTTGTAAGACTTATAAGGGATTTTATATATCATGCTTGCACTATCAGATAACCACAGAATAAAACCATCCCCATAGATGCTGCTGTGACAAGACATGGTAAAATACAGATGCTCATTTACCAGTGTTAGCATCCAGAGCTAGTGGTGAATAGAAAAATGGTTGTACAAAATACACAAGCCAGCATGTACAGAATAAATTCTGCCTCTACAGAATAACTAATTCATCCTAAAGATTGCAGACAGGAGTGCACTTGTCAGGAGGTGCACACAACCATCCTAAATCTAACCTCTGCCTCTATCAAATGGACTACTTCTTTGAAGAACCTTCTTGCTGGCCACATATGATCATATTATATGCCACATACTATCCTATCCTGGAACATATCTATAAAGTCAACCCTTAAAGTATACACTATGATGGAAGAATGTCATAACTTGAATCTCTTTTTTCAAATTCCTTGTTCTCCTTTTCAAATAAAGCTCTTCCTTTTCAAAATGCTGAAAAACACATTTCTGTATGCCCCCATACATAAGAGCAGATTGCCTAAACAACAAATATAGTATCTTCCAATGCATTTCTCACAACCACAACAAAGTATGTTCACCTCGTCTCCATTTCAAAGCTCTCACAGATGTAATCATCTTCCATCACTGCATCATTACATGCCATTGTAGAAGTTCTGTGGATTAAATCAAATAACTGCTTATACATCAGGGTAAACTTTCTCAGAGCAATCAGTAAGTCAGAAATAACCATTTGCAAGAAGGATAATACTCTTCACAAAACAGTCAGTGTCATTCTCTGACTTTTCAGACCCGATCTACAAAAGAAATCTACAAAACACCCTCAAGACTACACTGGAATCAAAAATCTGTCATTATTGGTACATATATGCCATGGGCTGGGTCCATTTCCAGAGGCAGTACTGTTAGTTTTCTCTCCTTCTTTTTGAAAGGGGATGCATTTTCCTTTTTCACTTTCATTTATTTCACAGTTTTTCAGATGGACATATGATATAGTCACCTCTTCGTCACTTTCTTATTTTAACACAAACTACAGATCTGTAGTCTGGCAGATGCTCATTCACAGGCTTGCAATAGAGACATTAATTTTCAGAGCATTCTTTTGAGACATTCGGACTGCAGCTGAGTACAGTACAATATCATAATACATCCTTTGCATGTTATGCCACCCAGAGAGAATGGAATTCAAGCTAATAAGAGCAGTAGCAGTAAATATTTTACAATCAACACATTTCCAGAGTAGGAGGTGTATGGCACTGTTGAGTGAGAAAGAGGTAAATAAAAAGCCATGCTCATTCAATGAGTAAATGAGCTCGTGTGGGGGAGTTAAGCTGTCTCACCAGTGGTTTACTTAATTCCGTATCCTGTTTCTAGAAAGAGCCCATGCATAACACTTCAAGAATATGACAGAGTCCATCATGATGTGAAAGAATATTCTTGTCTGACCTGTATAAACAGATGCATGCTGATCTCGGCATGACTGAAGGGCAAGTTTCAAAATGCTTCAGGAGTTACTCAGTTCCAACTGAATGACATTGTTCTAATGTCTCATTTCTCACCATTTTTCAAATACTTATGAGCTCATTATGAGAGGATCTGCAGCAAGTGACTGCAGCTCCTACTGAAAGAAGCAGTGAGTGTCAGTAATCAGAAACTCTTAGAGGCTTAGTCCCTCTTCTCTGCTTTTAGCCGTATTGCTCTTGGCACACAAGTTAGCACACGTTAAATTTCAAGCTTGGTCTTGTTAACATATCAAACCATAATGCTATTCATTAATTCCAAGATAATATTGACAGCTGCTTTGCTTTATAATCAATGCCATCTGTGCCCAGTTTCCCATCTTCTTTCCACTGCAAGCTTTCCGAAGTTTGCAGTGTTTTTCAGGCTGTAACAAACAGAATGGAAGTAACAGCTTGAGCCTCTTGAGAAATATCACCACACAACTCAGGCCACCTAGAAGACAAGGAATAATATGATTGTAGAGTTCCACTGAGTTTTCAGCATGTCAGCTTTATGAATAACATGCTGCCACATGACATTTCCTAGTAATGATCACCTCTACTGTTTCCAAAGACCAACACCATACAGGTAAGATGATCAACTGCTTTTATTCTACTTTGAGCAGTACTACAGCCTCAATAAGATTGATTAGCAGATAAAAAGATCTATAGCATTTCTGAGTCTTCTTATTTTGTAATACTATTGCTTTGATCACAGACTTCTCTCACTCACCCAAGACTGAGTGACCAATTATAAAAAGGTAGCTCCCATCTGCTGTGCCACTTTAATATTTTTCATTAGTGAGTTTCCAAGGTGTTTGTACTTCAGTACAGAATTGATAATGAGAAAAACTCTTGTCCTTCATAACTAAGCTGCATTCCTATGAACAAATGGAAAACTTCAGCCTTCAGAGCTAAATTTAGTAGAACTTATCAAAGGCAAATCAATTTTAAACAGACACCTACCTAACAAAATTATTATAAAAATTCTAAAGAAAAAGGACTGAGAGATTTCCTTCAAAGCCCTTCTTATGGATCAGCTTGTGATGAAAATACTGAGTTAAAATGTAGAAATAGACACTTGATTGTTCTGTGTTAACATTTTTGGAAGAAGTAGGGATAACACAGATTTTTCAAAAGAGCCATAGAAAAAAAAAAGAAAGAAAAAAACCCAAACAACAACCAAATAAACAAACAAAAACCAAACACAAATACCACACAGAAATAGTGTGGATAGTTTTTTAAGTATGTGCATTTTTTATTTTTTTAACAATGCTATTTTGGTGGAACAAGCCGAGAGATCTAACGTTTCCCTTGGAAAAAAGTTAACTTTCTTGTCTCTAAGTGAATTTGATCACTTGTAATTTTAAATTCAGAGGAAACGAAATGATAAATCAAGCTTTCTTAATATAAGCTCATCTGAATGCAAAAATTAAAATGCACCTTTGGTCCAAAGCAGAAAGGTCTGGAACAGATGGCAGAAAGTCTTCTGAATGTCAGTTGAAAAGAGGCTGTCAGTGTCAGACAACAATAACTTCAGCAAATAATACAGGAAAAACTCCACAATGGAGGAGGAGTTTAGGGAGCTTGTTAAGAGCATTTGTCAGAATGGAAAGGAGCAAGTGCTTCCTGGCTGAAGAAGATACACTTCTAATGATCCAAGGAAGTGACTGGGAGCTCAGAAATTTTGTCTGCTTTTCCCAACCACATCACTCATTTAATAACATACATTATCTCTGCAGAACTTGCCTCTATTATATATTTAGAAATCATAGGTTCAGCAACCTTACTATTCTAAAGCAAGAGATGCAATTCAGCATGGGGCTTTCAGAACGTTGATTAGAGGTTGTCACTTTAATGTAAGGATTTGGCAGGCCTACAATGGCCAGGCTGAAAAAGGTGATGGACAGATATTACTGCAAGTTCAGTGTATGTAATTATCTCACACAGATGATTGGTCAGGACTGATAATTTACTGGTGAGTCCAACATAGCTTGAAGAATGGAAGGTGGTATCTGTGGTCTTCAGTTCCCAATTAATGACCACGATTTCTGTTACTTCCTGCATAATATATGCATTGTGCTTCCTCATCACATTTAACCCTTGGCTGTATCCATTAGCAGTCAGTAGAAGGAAAACCATTCATTCACATTAAACCTGTCTCCTGCAGTATCACAGATCCAACCTCAATAGAAACAGGACTGGCTAGAGGGATATAATGCTTTGAAAACTGGATTTTCTGTTTTCACCCATCTGTAAAAAGACTGCATCCTGCTAAATCAGTATCTGTATCATGTTACCCAGGCTCTCTGGTTCACAACAGGTGACATAATGAAGAGAGGACATACAAGGAGAAGCTTGGCAGATGAGAGTTAACAGCCTACCAGGGCACAAAGTTTGCCCAGGAGCTACTCCCTTCCAACCCTGATTCAGGATTCTGTGGAAGACTGCAGCTGTTTGGTGAACAGCATGAGACTTGACAGGTTTGCTTTGAAAAAGGAGTAGAAGAAAGGCTCTCTTTTTGTTTGGTCATTACTTGGTTGGTTGATCTGTAAAACACTGCTCCCCTAGGTCATATTTTCAATACTACACAAAAAGTCATCAATAGTTCCAGTTATTTTTTATAGGTTAAGCACAGGGAACACTTGATCTTATCTCTCAGTTCTCCACCCTTTTGCTATTCACAGCATTAAAAAAAATATGTCAGCTCAGTCTTTCTCCATCGACTAAAAGCAGAAAAACAAATCTGATTATTTCAATAATACTGAAAACACTTAGGAATAAGGACTGAAAAATCTTTCATTAAGTAGAATTCTAATTAAGACAGTGATTTACATGTTAATGACCAGGTGGAAATCTTTATGACTGGTCCTTTTATTATTATTATTGTTATCATTTCTTCAGTCTTCTTTGAATAAAAAGACCTATATTTATAAATTCTAGTAGCCTCTGATATGCATATATTTTAGCTAAGTTTCCACTAAACTATTCATTTATTTCATGACATTTTCAGTCTCTGATATAATGATTATCCTCTCACTTCAGGCACACTTTTAATGTCAAAATAAAAAGGCTTTATCAATATTCTTTAGAAATTTAAATGTGGATCTAGGCTTTTGAAATCATACTGGATCTCCACATATGGAAAAGAGACTACTGACTATGTCTGTATCTAGTCTAGCCCAAGTGGTGTGTCAAGCATGTGTTTACTGAACTTGAATTTTGCCAAAGCACAGATTGACATAACATCCAACACCTGATGTCAAACAGAACAACAAGCTGAAATGCAAAGATGGAAACATTTTTATTTTTCTTCTCATTTTATTTTCTCTTCTCATAACAACTTCAAAGCTCATTCACCTAGTTGATTGTTTACTTCAAAAAGAGCAACTGAAAGAAATGCCAGTTTTTTCTGGAAGACATCTAAGGACATCAGGAAAAGTCTGTCTATCTTGGTCAACAAAATACATATGAAATATTTACTGACCTCAATATGAGAAACCTCTTCCCTCTATAGAGGAGAGCTCTTTAATGTAAAAAAATAAAGCTAAATGTAAGCAAATTGACCTTGTACAAAAATACATGATAAATATGACATGTGTTAGACCTGAACTGTCCCAGAGCACATTCCAGACCCAACATTTTGCATCTCTGCTGTCTTAGAGGCTAATTAAACCTGGAAGGCACCTTAGAGATCATGTAATCCAACCTCTCCTCCATGGGCAGGGATGTCTCTCAACTAAACTAGGTTGCTCAAGGCCTCCTACAACCTGGCCTTGAACACCTCCAGGGAGCTGGCATGCACAACCCATCTGGGCAATCTATTCCAGAGTCTTACCACCCTTGTACTGAAGAATTTTTTAATCAGATTCAATCTAAACTTATTTTCCCTTAGTTTAAAACCATTTCTGATCATCCTATTGCTGGATACTCCTGTGAAGAGTCCCTCTCCAGACTTCCTGTCAGATCACTTCAGGTATTGGAAAGGCAGTTATAAGGTCTACCTGAAGACTTCTCCAGGCTAAACAATCCCAAATCCCTCAGGCTATCCTCGTAGTAGAGATTCTCCAGCCTCTGTATCATTTCTGTGGCCATTCTGTGGATTCATTCCAACAGATTTATCTTTTGTAGTGGAGACATCAAAAGTGGATGCAGTGTTCGAGGTGGGGTCTCACAAGAGCAAAGGGGGAGAATCTCCTCTCTCAGTCTGCTGGCCACACTCAATGCATCCTAGAATGTGATTGGCCTTCTGAGTGCACTCTTTTTAAGCTTCTCATCTATCAACATCCCCAAGTCCTTCTCTTCAGTCCTTCTCTCTCAACCCACTTTGTACCCTGTTTGTAATTGTGCCTGGGATTGACCCAGCCCAGATGCAGGACCTTGCACTTTGACTTGTTGAATCTCATGCAGTTTGCATTGGCCCATTTCTCAAGTCTGTCAGGTCCCTTTGGATGACATTCCTTCCCTCAAGTGCCCACCACACCAGGCAGCTTATTATTGTCAGCAAACTTGCTGAGGGTGCACTCCATGCCATTGTCTATGTTTCCAACAAAGATGTTGAACAGCACTGGACCCAAAACATATCCCTGAGGAGCTTTACTTATCACTGGTCTCCATTTGGACATCAATCCATTGATCACAACTCTTTGAGTGTGACCTCCTAGCCAGTTCCTTATCCACCAGGTGGTCCATCCTTCAAGTCCACGGCTGTCTACCTTAGAGACAAGGATGTCATGTGGGAAAGTGTCAAATGCTTTGCACAAGTCCAGGTAGATTATTTATGTGTGTAACAGCCAAATGCAGCCTTGAGTGGTATGCCCTGGGAGTTTGTTCTGGCTTGTTCAAGAGGCAGTCCTGATAGCACACCCAGTAATAAATTATACAGATCGTTGGTCAATATGACTGTACACTTGGCATTAGGGCCAGAAAAGTGTAAATGCAGTGACTCAGGTTGTAAAGAAGGTACACAGTTTTTAACTTGCTGAAATCTCCTGAGCTGTGTCATGCAGGCAGATGAAATGGTAATAATGCCAGAAAAAAAAAGTTTGGAAGGGATTCCAAAAAGGGAATTAATCCAAGGCAGGACCAGCTCAGGTGTCCAGTTCTAAAGATTTCAGTCATTTTTTTCCAGTGATTTGCTTTCCATTTTGCTTACAGACAGAAAGGGTCTCCTACTGCCTATATTCTTTTTCCCTTCTCACCATAAATGTTGCTAGTCATCAGCTGACTGTTTTTTAAACCTCTAAGTATTTTCAAATTTTCCCAAGTGACTTTCTCTCTGTCTAGAACCTTTTGGTCAAGTGACTAAAGAGGGCAGGAAAGTATAAACCCACTCTACATTTAAGAATGAGAATCCAGATGGATCTCATAAGCACAAAGTGAATAATCAAAGGTCAGCTATCATATTGGTTTGTGCCTAAACTGCAGTAAAGACTTCTGTGGAATCCTACTGATTACAGCTATAGATTAAAAGTCCTTCCTACACTGTACACAGCTCTGTTGCATGCAAGAGCACTAATGGCTTGCAGTTTGTCCTCATTAGCTAGTGCACCTCTGATTTGTAACTCATCTTACAAAGGCTCTGAAATTACTTATGTAGAAAACATTTTATGACCATCTTTCCCATAGTCTACTAATGTTTATGATAGACCTGCCATCTAAAATAAATCTAACACAAATGCCAGTGTTTTGCATTATATTGTGAGATACTGCACAGGGAAAAAAAAACAAAAACAAAAAAACACACCTAAGAGTGAAAGTATTTCTTTATTTAAACTTGCAGGTCAGTAAAATATTTGGGAAGTTAAAACTAGTGGCACAGGATAGAGCAGTCAGGTAAACAAATTTCACTTACATTTTCTTTAAATGACACCTCTGCCAGTGTATTCAGATTAAGAAAGTCAGAACCACCTGAAGTTTTAGTGGTGAATCCTATGCATAGTTTCTTGATCGTAACCTGCTTTACCTATTACGTGTGACTCCTGATGTCTCATTTATTCATTCAGTTGAAAGTCAGTGTTGCCTGCATTGTCAATGTATATATACCAAACCTATCAATGCAACTACACACTGTTGTATTTTCCGTTTCAAAAGCATTAACTGCCGTCCATCACAAGTGCCTGTCCCAAATCTGGTATCTTTTACTGATCATACATGGACAAATATCTCATTACTATAATATTTAATGCAGACATAGTATAACATATTTCGAAGCTGACTAGAATCAGTGCAGCACGCTTTTTATTCCCATTACCCCTTTACAACTTCATCCTCAATAAACTAATATAATAGAGTAATTAACTATGTAGGCTTGAGTGCAGTCCCAATACACATTCAAGCTTTCATTTAGCAGTTGAGATTACTCAAGACTAGCTCTTCTAGACAGGTGGTAGCCTTAGAAGAAAAGTAGGTTCTACTTATAACCAGACAATAATGGAGACACTAACTATATTACTAGGTCCTTCTAACTCCATTCAACTCTGCTACCATTTGAATACTACTTTGTGGTGAGACCACTGAGTGCTACTGAGGCTGCAATACCTTTAAGCAGAAAACATAGAATATGCAACTCCAGGTACCAAGTACTAGGGCTATTCTAAAACATATATCTACCTGCAGAATCTGTATTGAAATTTCAAAGCAAAACATTCCCCCAACCCCCTAAAAAACCCAATGAAAAAAAAAACAAAAACAAAACACAAACCAATAAAAAAATCTGTGCCTATCATGAAAGTAAATCAATCCCATGCAAAACTTATAAATCACTATAAATCTACTGAAAAAAAACACAACCGTTTTTCTGTGTAGTGTTTCTGTTCCTACATGAAAACTGGAAAAAATTACTACTTGAAACTGGTTCTGTTTCATGATTTTCTGCTTATTTCCACTGGCATAATGGTCTTACTGGTGAGGATGCAAAGTCTGCTATTATCACCAGAGTTAAGAGCTCTCAGCACTTCAAAAGACCAGGCCCTAATTGTTGCAAATGTAGTTAATGCCTAAGGGGAAGCATAGGCATCAGAATTTAGGCCTTTGCCCAAAAAAAAACTGTACAAATAATATCCATATTCATTAGACAGCTGACAAGAGAGTGCTGAGAACAAGACTGTACAGCCTGCTTTCAAATTTGATGAAATGAAAAAAAAAATAAAAATAATGAGGTTTGGGTTCAAAACATTTCCTTTGATGTGCATCAGGCATTTTCATGAAACACAAGTAACTACAGAAATTTGCTATTTAGCAATAATGGTTCACGTCAGAGCTGGGCATCTCTTGATCTCCTGTTGAGACTACATCATGCACCACGCACCCATCTTCTGCCAACACAAAATGAGCAGATTTAACCTTAATGATCTTATCACACTGAAGTACCTGTTAAAGGGAGTAGGTCACAGATTATGTTTGTTTATTTGCCCTGATGTGTCTTTCTTGTTAATTCAAGACATGAATGTAGTCTTGAGGATAGGAAGCACCCCCAATCCACTGTGCCTGACCAACCTCTGCACTGACATTTATAAGCTTTCTCTCTGACTGTTCATGAGGTAAATCAGCACAACTCCAGGGTCTACAGCTAAACAAACTTCATCTGTGCCAGCTTTTGATCTGGCCATGCAAATGTGCACCTTCTCCTGTCACCATCTTTTCTGGCCTCATTCACTACTGAAAACAACATTAAGCAAAGTTTGGAGTAGAAGGACAGCCCTATTATACTGGTACTTTCAGATCATATTTCTGTTTATGCATTTACCCTTCTCTTGCATGTCAGCATGTGGTAGAAGCCTCATTCATGCAACCCCTTTGGATTCAAAGATGAGAGAATGAGAAAGACTAGGAGTGAGAGGAGACAGCCCTATGATGCATGGGTACTACAAATATGCAGGAAGACCCACACTACAGTGTCTTCAAGGTAGGTGAGGAATCATGGGACAAGCCAGGGGGCTACAGCACATAATATGGCCATATTAGCACATACTAACATATAAAGAACACCACAAGCCTTAATTTCCTCCTTCCCACAATGAAACCATGCCCGTCTTTTGTCTTAATACCTTTCTGCACTACAAAATATCCTTTATTTGAAAGCAGGGAACTTGTTAGAGGAAGAACTTCAAGCCCCGGCAGCTCTGCTGCATCTTTGCATTTCATTGTGTGGGAACTAGCTTGTTTACTCCACGACTCAATTCCTCGTTGGAAAATGCTTGAGATTTCATGTGAAGTCTTAATCCCTTTCTCCTTTGTGGGAAGATAGTATTCAGTGCCACATTAGGAAGGAAAGACATATGTTAAGATAAAATAACCTTAAATAACCATATACATATATTAATATTCTTGCAGCTGCATCATCTCTCCTGATATTCTTCCAACTCCATGATGGAGCCTCACTGCCCTGGAAGGGTGGGATGATGGTTTCTGCAGGGAGGCTTCAAGAGCCCATGGTAAGTACAGCCCATGTTCTATCACAGTGAGGCACAGAGCAGCAGCCCCAGACACCAGATAGGATCCAGCTCCAGTAATCTTGTTATGCATCATACTAGGCAGATAGTACAGAGGTAGGGTGGTATCTGGACATAGTCAAATTAGGGTCAGTGGGGACAATAAGAATTCATAATCCAGCTTTATAACACTTCAGGTTGATTCTCCTTAATGAGTCTATATATATTCTTCCCATTTCTAGTCTCCTATTGACTAGGTGACACTTGTTTGTTAATGTGGACTTTTGGGATCATAGGACATCTAGCCCAGGACTGTGAATTTAAACTAAGATTTTTGGGAGGTTTGTTCTTGTGTTTGGTTTGGTGTTTTTTTTTCTCTAACAGGATGCTATTCCCATTAGTATTTGTTAAGTGTTCCTTTCTCCTGTCATCTAACGTGGTTGCCAAATAAATAAAAATAGATTCAAACTCAATTTACTTCAGATCCTTGGTTCTGTAAGAACTGCGCATTCACAGTCTGCTTCAACTTACTTCTGTGACCTGGCCTGTTCTCTTCTATTACACCCACCACCCTATAAGAGCTACTTGTTTAGTTCTTCCATAATCTCCTTCACATATTCTGCTTCATAGTCTCCATTCTAGGGAGTAAACTACTGGAGCTGTTTTTTAGGATACCACTATAAACATTTAAATCTTTTTAAAAGACATATGGACCGTATCTGCCAAAGCAACTTGGTAATTGAGTTGATTTAAAGTTCAAGACTCAACAGAGAGTTGTTCCATCTCTTTCCCTCCACTAATAAAACATAGACAATGACAGATGAATTTTTTAATACATGATACTTGCTGCTTCTACTGCCCCCACCCTTTTCTTTTAATTCATAGATTCCTAGATATTAGGGGTTGGAAGGGACCTAGAAGATCATCTAGTCCAACCCCCCTGACAGAGCACAATCACCTAGACCAAGTCACCCAGGAACAGATCCAGGCGGCTCTTAAGTGTCTCCAGAGATGGAGACTCCACAACCCC
>JAOEGS010006055.1:0-27615 GCA_025447755.1 Corythornis vintsioides | reverse complement strand
GGGGGGGGGGGGGGGGGGGGGGGGGGGGGGGGGGGGGGGCAGGAGCGGCGGGCCCGGAAGTGCCTCTTCACACCCCCCCCGCCCTCGCGGGAAGTGACGTCAGCGCAGGCGCGCGGCGCGGCCGCCGATTGGAGGAGGCGGGCCTGGGCAGGGCGCGTGCGCAGTCGATGAGTCAGCAACTTCGCGGGCGGCGCGCGCGCCTTAGGGCCGGGGAGGGCGGGAAAGGACCCGAGACACCCCCCCCGAAAATAATCCAGAGAATCACGGAGTTGTCTGGTTGGAAGAAACCTTTCCGATCATCGAGACCAACCGTTCACCCTGCACTGCCAGTGTCCCTAAACCATGTCCCCCGGCACCACATCCACACGGTGTTTAAACACCTCCAGGGATGGGGACTCCACCACCTCCCTGGGCAGCCCATTCCAGTACCCAACCACCCTCTCTGGAAAGAAATTCCTCCTGATATCCAACCTCAATCTCCCTTGGTGCAACTTGCAGCCGTTCCCCCTCGTCCTGGCGTCTTTAACTTGGGAGGTCAACCCCCAGCTCCCTAGACCCTCCTATTAGAGAGCAATAAGGTCCCCCCTGAGCCTCCTCTGCTCCAGACTAAATCATCCCAGCTCCCTCAGCCTCTCCTCATAGCAGAAACTCTCCAGACCCTTCACCAGCTTCATTGCCCTTCTCTGAACCCACTCCAGCCCCTCAACATCCATCGTGTAGTGAGGGACCCCAAACTGGACACAGTGCTCAAGGTGAAGCCTCCCCAGTGCTGAGTAGAGGGGCACAATCACCTCCCTGCTCCTGCTCCATGCCAGGATGCTGTTGGGCTGCTTGGGCACACTGCTGGCTCATACAGTGGGCTGGCTACTAGCACAAAAGGCTCCAAACTGCCCCAACAAAAAGGCAAAAGCAGCTCAGGGATCCTGGGCACACGAGGGTTTATTGAGGGGAGCCACACAGGGGGGTGGCAGCTGCTGGGATGCGGCCTCTCCTGCACTGGGAGGGGGAGGAAGGGCTGGGAAAGTTGGGTCTGAGGCTTTCAAGGGGGAGGGGGTGAATTGCCCCCAAGTAGTAAAAATAAGGGAAGGAAATCATCGTTCTCACTGTAATAAATAAAGAACCCCCAGACACTTCACATTCCCACCCCTCCTCCAGCCCTGTGCTGTCATTAAGGGGCCCACGAGGCTGTTTCCCACCTCCACCCACCCTGGAACCTTCTTCCCACTGCATCGACCCAATCCCACCTCCTCCTCCTCCTCTCTCAGGCCGTGGTGCCCAGTAGCTCAGGGGGTACCCAGTCTGAGTCACCTCCCAGCAGCCCCCACCCTCCTTCATCCCCCATGAGTGGGGAGAGAGAGGCCACCCATCATCCTCAGTGGGGGAGAGGATGCCATGGCAGAGTTCAGGGCTTGAGCAGAGGTTTGGGAGAGTTCTTTTTCAGTCTCAACAGACCCTCTTCTCTTGTTTTTTCTCCCTGGGAGCCATGTGTTGTGTTGCAGGAGCAGCTTTTCTTCCAGAAAAAGTGTCAGTAGTGGTGTTTGCCAGCAGCAGCAAGCTGGGGGGTTGTTCCCCGACCCCAGCACGGTGGCAGATGTTCCTCCAGTGTCAATCACAGCTCCCTTCTGCAGCCTCAGCCTCCCCTGCAGCCACAGCCCTAGCGCCAGGCCCTGTTGAGCAGCTTCACCTGAGCCAGTCTCTTGGTGATCATGGTAGCAAAGACCAGCCCGAAGAGGACGCTGCTGATCAGCACGTAGTCATAGTCATCCTTCAGGACATCAAACTGCTTTGAGGGGTACACCCGGGTCTGGTAGATGTCCAGGCCATAAGCAACAACCTGAGCAGATGAGAGAATGAGCTGCTATCTGATCTATGATGCAGTACATCACTCTGATTAACAGTCATAGAATGCTGGGGGGTGGAAGGGAGCTCTGGGGATCAGAGTCCAAGCCCCTGCCAGAGCAGGGGCACCCAGGGCAGCCCACACAGGAACAAAGCCAGGCAGGTTTGGAATCTCTCCAGAGCAGGAGACTCCACAGCCTCTCTGGGAAGCCTGGGCCAGGCTCTGTGACCCTCACAGGGAAGAAGTTTCTCCGCATGTTGAGGTGGAATTTGCTGTGTTCCAGCTTGTGACCACTGCCCCTCAGTGGTGCCCTGGTGCCTCCCAGGGCACCACTGACAAAAAACTGGCCCCTTCTCCTTGACACCCACCCTGCAGAGATTTGTAGACATTCATAAGATCCCCTCTCAGCCCTTTATTCTGCAGGCCTCTCAGCCTTTCCCCATCAGAGTTGTTCCAGTCCTTTCATCATCCTCACAGCCTCTATTGGACTCTCTCCAGTATTTCCCTGTCACTCTTGAACTGGACCCAGTGCTCAGATGTGGCCTCACTAGTGCACAGTAGAGAGGGAGAAGAACCTTCCTCCCCCTGCTGGAAGGAACATCTAAGTGAGGAGCAGCCACACAGATGTCCCTGCCACAGGCTATGGATTCCTGCAGCTCTACCACAAACCCCAGAGCCCCACACTGAATCCTGTACTCACCAAACAGGTGGATTCCAGGCCAGAGGGGGCTGTGTAAATCCCTCTCATTCGGGAGATGGTTTGATTGTAGTTGATGAACCTCTCGGCGTGGATCTGCACGTCAGGGGAGTAGGGAATCAGGTTCTCTTCTCTGAAAGGCATTTGAAGAGAAATCAGCATCCAAGCAAACAGCACGCAGAGGACATCACGGGCACCTGTGGGTCCCATTATCACAAGCTGACCTGAAATGGCAGATTTAGCAGCTTTTCCCAGTACAGCACTGTAGAGCACCCCAGTCTGAGGGGTGGGTGTCAAGTGGGAGTGGCCAGGCTCTTTACAGGGGTGCCCAGCAATAGGACAAGGAATAATGGGAATAAGCTGCAACATAGGAAGCTCCACCTCAACACGAGGAGAAACTTCTTCCCTGTGAGGGTCACAGAGCCTGGCCCAGGCTGCCCAGAGAGGCTGTGGAGTCTCCTGCTCTGGAGAGGTCCCAACCCCACCTGGCTCTGTTCCCGTGTGGGCTGCCCTGGGTGCCCCTGCTCTGGCAGGGGGTTGGACTCAATGATCTCCAGAGGTTCCTTCCAGCCCCCACCATTCCATGATTCCCTGCTGTGCTTTCCTCACCTGCTTTGCTCCGTAGGGATCTCTGGGCGACGAGGATCCAGCAGAGCCTTTGGAAGGGAGAGGATGGCCCCAGAGGGAAGCCCAACTGTGCATTAAGAGAAACACACCTTCAGAATGGCCATTTCTGAGACTTTTCTAACACCCAACCTAAACACTTTCCTAGTGCTTCTCCCTGAACCTGCCAGGAGCCCAGGGCACCCAACAGACAGGATTTTCAGTGGGAAACCCATCCTGTGCAGGTGGCAGAAGCACCTCCTGAGCAGAGCAGCTCACACTTACTGAGCAAATGCCTGCTGGTGATGCCTCTCTCAGTGATGGTGGCCTCCATGGCGCTGATGGCAGAGGGGAAGATGTAAGACTGCTGGAGGACCTGGGGCAGCAGGGGTCTGTCCAGGGAGCTGAAGGCTGTGGCATTGTACTGCTCCGTGCCCTCGTACAGCTCCAGCACTGTGAACTCGTTCCGGCGAGCCTTCGTGTTCCAGTACTGGTACTGCAGCCACAGCAGGGTTTGTTTAGGGTCAGCAACACACAGAGCAGGAAGAAAGCACAGAGAAGTGTCCAGAAAGACCCTCCACACAGCCTCCTGCTCCTACCTCCCAAACCTAAAGAGCCAAGATTCAAGTTCTTACCACCACCCAGTTCTCGGAATGAACGATGTGGACGGGTCCCTTGGCTTTCTTCTGCACTGAGGAGTGGATGATCCTGCCTGTGACCCCATCCACCAGGTATATCCCGATGAAAGTCCGCTCCTGGTGCGTGTCTGTGCTCTCTGTCACCACTGCAAGCAGGTTTGGGTTCAAGGACTAGAGAAAAGAGAAAAAAAAATACCACCAGAAGCCAACGCTGAGACTCCTGCTTGAGTGCCACGAGCACCTCACCCACCTGGCACTAGAATAAATAAGATCTTATCAGCACAGGTCACCTGGAGAAATCCAGCAGCTATTTCCCTACCATCAGATGTTTCACTTCATCTACTTGACCTCCACCCCTCAGTGATCTGTAACCACTCAGATTCACAGATATTAGGGGTTGGAAGGGACCTAGATCATCATCTCGTCCAATGCACCTGCCTGAGCAGGGTCACCTAGACCAAGTCACCCAGGACTCATCAGATCCCCTCCCAGGCTTCTCCAGGCTGAACAGCCCCAGGGCTCTCAGCTTGTCCTCAGCAGAGATGTTCCAGCCCCTTCATCATCCTCACAGCCTCCCCTGGACTCTCTCCAGCATTTCCCTGTCCCTCTTGAAATTTCAGAACAGAAACAGAATGTATAAAATGAATGTTTTATAAAAGCAGTCACCACCCAAGTGCCCATCCTCTGCACAGACAGAAAACAAGGCACCCCAGAGCAGTTCTCAGGGCAGCAGCCAGAGGAGGTGCTGAGATCTGCCTGGGCACCAAGCAAAGGTCCCAGCTCACCTTGTAGAGAACACTGCGGTCTCCCATCACCCGGCCCTGGGAGTGCACGTGCTCGTTGGATCTCTTCCCTTTGGCTGTCACTATCCTCTGTACCTCGGGGGGGATGACCACCTCCCAGCTCTCCTCTGTTGTCAGGTCCTGCAAGGAAAAAAAAACCAAACAAAACATGACATAGGAGGTTTTCTTTTGTCCTCAACAAGACACAGCCTGCAGCAATGAGATGCCAGGAGCTTTCTCTGCTTTTGGATTTTTAAGAGGTGGAGCAAAACACCATAAACCTAATGATCCCCTCTTTCAGAATGCCAGGGTGTGGGACTCCCAGGGCTTTACCCACAGAGATGCTTCCCAGCAGGTCCCCCCTCCCCTGTGTGAAGGTGCAGGGAGTTGTTGTCCCTGTACTTGTCCTTGTTGAACTTGAGGAGGTTCCTCTCCATCCTGTGCAGGGCTCTCTGGATGGCAGCTCAGCTCTGCTGTGTCAGTTTGGTACCATCAGCAAACTGGCTGAGGGTCCCTCTGTCCCTTCATCCAGGTCACTGGTGAATATGTTGGGTAAGACTGACCCAGTCCTGACCTCTGGGGAACACCATGAGCTACAGAGCTCCAATGAGACTCTGTGCTGCTGATCACAACCCTCTGAGCTCTGTCCTTCAGCCAGTTCTCACTGACCACTCATCCCACCCACCTTCCTGAGCTTCCCTAGGAGGATGTTGTAGGAGACAGGGTCAAAAGCTTTGCTGAAGCCAAGGCAGACAATCATCCAGAGGACAGTTAGGAAACTGATGTCACTTAGACTGTGATAAGTCTTCCCATACCTTTTTCAGTCTGAATCCAGAGAGTTTTCCCTGCTCAGCATCCACCAGATAAAAAAAGATAGAATGGGCTATTTCCTCTAACTGGCGAAGGACATTTTTTGTTGCTGGGAAAGGTGTGACCTGGAAAAGAATTAAAACACAGGTTTAAAAAAAAAAAAAATTGAGACACAAATGAAAGAAAAAAAGACACAAAAAGAATCTCTCAAACACGTTTATCAGGATGAGCTCTGTCTTACCAGAATAACCTCATTGTTCTGGGTGACAGGTGACTCACCAGCAGTTTTTGATTAATCTTGCTTTGAAAGGGAGGGGAATAACTAACAAGAACACAAAGAGAACTGCCTGCAGGCAAAGCAGTTTACCTTGTACTCATCATCGATCAGGAGCAGCACTTTGGCATAGTCCTGGTCCATAATTGGCAGAAGCAAAGTCTGGAGGATTGGACGCTTCAGAACAGGGGGAGCTACTTGACTTCTCTTCCCAAAGATGGGGTTAAAGACATAGAGGAAGCTCATCTTGGTTTCCTAAAATCCAAACAAGATGCAAAACTTGTCTTCCAAGGTTGAAGAGAGCTGCTTTCTCCTGTTGCTTGCTGGTGTTGACTGTTCATTCCCTGGATTCAACTACTCCACCCTCACAATATTCTGTGTGGACACAGACACTCTCTACCCCCTGTTTCCCTGTCAAAAGCACATTGTGGGGTAACAGGGTGTTCCTGGCTCCAACCAAACCCCATCTGCCACCTGCTGAGGCAGCCTCAACACTTCATGTCTCCCTGCTGCATGGGGCACAATCCATCCTGCAGCTGAAGGACAGCCACTGTTACCCAGATGCTGGGGACCACACGAGATTTCACTCCCATGACCAAAGAAACTGGATGAAATTGGGTATTTTTTGTTTCAATAAGAGGCTTCCTTATTTTTTCTTTTAGGATTGTGTGTCTGCTTTCCTCCAGCTCTCACTCCCCTTATCAGTGATAACCATAAAATACCCAGAAAAGATCCTTTTAACTCCCTTTTGAATGGCAGATTTCCCTGCTAAGCAGGTTCAGAGGAAGGGGGCTCACCTTGTCCTTAATGAGCAAGGTGCATTGTGGAGGGTGTGGGAAATGGGCTGTTGTTCTTTGGACCATCAGCTTAAAGGAGGAGCCTGGTCTCACATTCCTGAGATACTGCTTCCACAGGATGGTGCCAGAGCTGCTTTCAATGCCAAAAAGCTGAGCAGAGAGAGAAAGTAAAGCCAGTGTTTAGAACAGCTCATCCCTCACAATCAGTCACTGCCCCTTTCTTCAAGATACAACAAAAGAAGAGTCTCAGTTCCCCTCTGAAGCCATCACAAAACATTCTGTGCATCTTCCCAGGACATTCTGCCCAAAGCCTGGCTGCAAAGAGGGGTGGGAATTCCAAGCTGAGGCTCTTTGCTGCAGATTCCTGCTGTGGTTTCCTCACCTTTCCTGAGGCAGTGACCATCACCATCATCTTCTGGAGGTTGAATTCATCTCTGGCCAAATTGTCAATGTTAATCTCATTTTTGATCTGGCTCCTGGGTTTCCTGGCATCATAGAACATCTTCCAGAGGTGAGCAGTCCAGGCTTGCAGCAGGATAAGTTGGGAAGACAACCTCTTCAGAAACATCCCCAGCAAGCCATCTGCCAAGGGATCAGCAGTGATGTCAGGAGGGGGAAAAAGCCCCAGTGTGTCCTGCTCCATGTCACAGTGATGGGTCAGGTGAAAGGAAACACTGCCATGCATGAACCTTGGGCAATTCTTTGCCTCCCACTCCACTGTCATTACCATTTCAAACACAGGCTCTGGCATTCTCCAGCCTTCTCCCACCTCACACTAGCACAGCTCATTCCAAAAGATGCTCCCATCAACAGAAAGCAAATCCTTGTGCAGAGCAGGTAACCTCTTCCTTTGTATTCCTGCTCCTCCCTGCTGTGCTCAGTGCCCACCTAAAGCTGACCCACCTGTGAGGTCTCCATCTCTCCCTGCACTTGCTACTCAAAGCAAGAGGTAAAAAACCCCCTTCATTCTGCCCAAGCAGGGTTTATATTTAGCTTCTCAAAATAAGCAAAACACCAGATTTCAACTCTGTTTCAGCACTGAAGAAAGCAAGCAGAGCAGAGATCAAGTTCCACTCAGGGAGCATTAGTCAGAATCAGAAAACACATGCAGGCTGAGGTTACCTTGAATGGCTGCATCCAGGAGAGCAAGGAAAGAAAAAAAAAAACAAAACAAAAGCAAAAAGAAAACGAGTCATCCAGAAAGGATCAAAGGGAAATGTTCAGGAAGAGATGGCACAAATCCCTCCCACCACTGCTGACTGCTTTTGGGGGTGTAATGATGTCACACACACTCATGTCACCTGCATTTGGCACCAGACTTCACAAGTTCAGACAGAAAGGGGTTTGTTTCTGCTCATTTTAATTGCCAGCAGTAGAAATCTGAATCATAACTCTCAGTTTGGATGAAAATGAAAACAATAAACAGTTGGGTTTTTTTTCCCAGGAAGAAAAGCAAGTAACTCATATGTTAAAGACAATTCTGTTGGTGATTTACCTGCTTTCTTTCCAAACTCTCCCTCCAGCTCAGCCTGTGCTCCTGTCAGAGGCAAATCCACCATCTCCAAGCTCACCACCTCTGCCAGGGACTCCTCTCGACTCCAGACCAGTTTTCCTGGAAAGAAAAACAAGCAGAATATTGGAAAATTAAGATCTCAGAATAGATTTTTAGAGGAAAAAAAATAATCATCATTCCATAAAGAAACATCTTCCAGCAGGGCCCTCATATGCAAACCAATGTTCTAATGAAAAGCAGAAGAGTGTCTGCCCATCATGCCCTTGGCTATTTCACAGAAGACAAACACTTCATGCCACTGCAGACCCTGCTGGACAAATCTCCCCAGGACAGGAAAAGCAACCTGGTGTTTTAGAAGGGCTACACTCAGTAAGTCTGTTTGAAATCAGAGGTACACATGGTGAGCCCCTGAATGCCTTTTACACCCTAGAAAGTGTGTGCCACTGAGATGGACCCTCAAAACCTTTCTGCAAAGGCACATTTTTGCCACGAGGGTGTTTTCTGAAGGAGCTTTGAGTGAGATCAAGAGCAGCACACTGACTCTCATCCTACAGAAAGTTTTGCAGCTGCAGAAGAGCCATGAAATCCAAAGGCTCTGTCTACACAGAGAACACTGCACTCTTGCCTGGTTTCTCAGCCTTGTGCATGACAAGGATCACAAGATGCCTTTGACACCTTGTGAGATGTCAAAGAGTCTCAGTGTCTTTCACTGTACTCAGAAGAGTTAAATTTCTGAGTTAAATTTCAGTTAAACTGTCAGTTTCCCAAGAAAACTGTAATAAAACCAGAATCATTTGGGACTTGGGAGTTTCTTCTCATCCTAGAATGAGCAGGTGTGAAATGCAGTGAGTGAGCTGCTCGTGCCAGGTACCTGGCTGCTGGAGGAACATCAGCATGTGGTCTTCTGTTTGCACCAAGGCTCTATAGCCCACAGAGTCATCCTTCTTCAGGAAAACCTGGATGTAAAGCTGGGAAAAAGAGCAAGCAGAACAGGAAGGTGAATGGAGCAAACAGAACTCTTGGGTGAAAGGACAGTGGGATTGTGCACAGCACAGAGCTCTGCAGGGCTCTGCCAATCCTTCCAACTCAGGGCAGGGAGGGCACTGCAAGTCTGATGACCCAGAGCACTGGGCTAAGCTCTCCCTGCTCACCTGCTGTGGCCTGGTACCACTCTGCTCCAGGGTGAAGGTAATTGTGGTGTCCAACAATCTCTGCCCAGTTTCTACCAGGTAGAGGTTAATATTGTAGGTTTGATTGGAACAGGTTAAGGGTTCCTGTAACAACAGGCAGAAAAGAGCTGAGTTAAACACACTTTTGCCACACCAAAGTGTGCACAGATCTCACACTCAGCCAGGACCATGGCTTCAGGAAACGTTTAGACTCTATACAGGGAGCTGATCCAAAACCCCAGTCCCCACAAAGATGGTGATTAACACCTTTTCTGTTCTGTTCCTGCCTGCAGAGGGGTCACATGGACTGCCAAGAACTTCTGCTGTGGTTGGGAACAAGGACACATCATACCTGCTTCTGGGAATCCTCCAGAGTGCTCCCAGTGTGAGGGGCATCAGAGCTTCCAGGTTTCTGAGAGGAGAAGAGAAGAGCCAGCTGGAGAGCTCGGGCAGGCTGGCACAGAAACCCCCTCAGGGAGGGTCTGAGTGCCTGACAAACCTCAGCTTGGCTTGGCAAACAGGCAGGAAACAACTCTCTTCTGTTCTCCCCCCAGCAACAATGAAATCTGAGGAAGTTTGGCCTCCCCAAGAACCAAAACCCTCTGTGGATGGGCAAGGCCCCTTCCTAGGTCACACACCCACCTCACCTGAGGCTGCAACAGGAGGTGCAGAGCACAGCAATGCTCCACTGACCCCAGGAGAGCCTTAGCTGGAGGCAACCAAGCCCTGCTGGCACTACCACTGTCTTCCTGGGTCTGAGAAGCTCCCCCTGCCCTCCAGCTACCACCCATCCTTGGGGCTGTGAGGGAAAACACTTCTGGAACATCCCCCCCCAGTGCACATCTGTCCCAGAGCTGTGCTGGGTTCACCACAGGGGTAAACAGTGCTCACCAGTTCATTCCTGCAGGTCAGGACAGCAGCCACAGTTTTCTCCCCAGTTGTTGCAAAACTCACCAGAGCTGCCTGAAAAAACAGCAGGAAATCATCTAACAAACCAACCAACCCCCAGACCTCACCCAAAACTACCTGTGTGGCAAACCAAACCATGGTGGAATTCCAACCAGGTGATCTCTCACAGCCAAAGGGTAAATTTCATTGCTTCTCCAAATAAAAAACACCAAAATATTTTAAAAGTATCTTTTAAAAGACTGAAAATGAGAATAAAGACACTTGACAGATTTTTTTTTTTCATGTTGCTTTAGGTTTCTATTTCACCCAAAAATCCTGATGCTCCAAAATCCATCTTCACACTCCTCAGTTTTGGGGTTTTTTTTGTCACTGTGTGTACAGCTGCACCCTCCGTGGTGCCAGGCAGGCCTGAGCCCCCACTGCTGGGCACAGTGCACAGATAAAAGCTTTTCAGCTGCCTGAGAAATCCACTGTAGAAGCAGAACTGCTTAGCAGGGAGGCTGTGAGGCTGTGTGGTTACCTGCTGGAAGTCCCGGAGGTGGCTGAGCTGCCCCTGCTTGTACTGCAGCAGGGAGAAGTGGCTGGGAGAGAGCTGCAGGAAGAACTGAGTCCGTGAGGCACTGGTGACACTGGGCTGAGTGGTCAATATACTGGGCTGGAAACCATCAGCAAACTCCAGATCAAGTGACTGTGGGAGGGAAACAACCCTATGGGTCCAGCAGTTCTTTCCTTGGCTGAAACTAACCCCCTCCCTTCCCCAGCAGCTTTCCAGAGAGGCTCCCTGTGTCAGGACAAGCCAAGCAGAAGCAACAGGCTCGGGCTGTCTCTGGAGCAAAGCTGATCCAGCAGGAACATTCACACAGAAAAAATTCCCTCTGCCCTCCCTCAGATCGCAGACATCACCCACCAACCCTCCCCCCCATGCTCCTGGAGCCTCCCAACCCCCCCCAACCCCCCAGGCACCAAAGCAGCTGGGTGCTGAACTCCAGGCAGGGCTCTCCCAGCTCCTCTCACCTGCAGTGGGATCTGTGTCACCTCCTGCTGTCCCTCCAGGGGCCAGAGGTAGAGCGAGCGGGTGGGTGCGTGGGCACAGAGCAGCAGAGCCTCCCCCAGCACTCCACACGTGCTGCCCACACTGCTCAGCCACGGGGCTGCTGCCTGCACCTGCCAACCAGACACACACGGGCTGGGGGAGCTCCCGGGGGGCACAGGAGCTCCCAAGCAGCAGCTGGAACACAGGGAAATAAGTCAGAAGGGTCTAGACCCCGGGAGGAGGGATAACGAGCAGAGGATGCCGGGGGGGGCTTCAGTAGAGCCTAGTTCAGGTGGGCTCTGAGGGTAGAAGAAAGTATTTACTGGGTTGGAGGCAGAAAAAATCATGTACTGGTGTGGAAGTAGGAAAAAAAATCATGTACTGGCCTGGAAGTAGAAAATATAATGTGCTGGCCTGAAGGTAGAATGAAATAATTTACTGGCCTGGAGATAAGAAAAATAATGTACTGGCCTGGAGGTAGAATGAAACAATTTACTGGCCTGGAGGTAAGAAAAATAATTTACTGGCCTGGAGATAGAAATAATGTACTGGTCTGAAAGTAGAAAAAATAATGTACTGAAGAAACAATAAAAGAATTTCCTGGCCAGTAGGCAACAGCCAAGTGAAAGGGGAGTTCATCTGTTCTCCAGTAACCACCAACAGCCCAGGGCCTGTGTGAGCATCCCAGGACTGAGCACTACCTGGCTGGAGATCTCTCCATCCTCCACGCTGAATGTCAGCACCTTCAGGTGGCTCTGGGGAACAGCTCCCACCACGTGGATCACCCCAGTCCCGTGGGAATACACCAGCTGGTACTGGGTGGTCTCACTGCAAGAGAAGTGTCAACCATCAGGCATCAGCTCCCTCCCTCTCCAAGGCAACTGTGGGGGAGGTTTTGTATTCACAGGGGTTTTTTTTACCTTTCTGGTAGGTGCTCCACCCACTTCTGGTGGCCGTTGGACAGGTAGTGGAGGGAGATGGCTGTTCTCTTCAGCACCACCACGTACTTCACCACCTCCTGCTGCCCCACCAAGGCAGCCATCTGGAAACTGAGCCCAGGGGAGAGACAAGGAGACAGAAACTGTTTCCTTCTTGGAAAAAAACAAACCCCAAACAACAGTCTGGTTGAAGATTTCCTTCAAACAACACCAGTCCTGAAGCACAACTGTGTCTGCCCTGCTGGAGATGAGGGTGGAACCCAAACTCCCCTTCCAACCCCTCATGTTCTGTGAGCAGATCCAAGCTGAACATGTTGTGGACTTAGCAAGAAAACCCAGCTCTGAGGAAGAAGGGGATGTTTCTCTGTCTCAGTAGTTTGGAAGCCATCAAACCAGCACCAGACTGAACTAGGAGGCTGAGCCCCTGAGGGAATTCAGCCTCCAGCTTCTTCAGGAGCCTCACACCTCGTTTTCCCCTACAGTGCCAGCTCGGGTGGGCTCAGCAGCTCCATCCCCTCCCAGCCCGGGGTGACAAGAGCAGTGCAAAGACAGCAGCCTACCTGCCAGTGTCCAGGGGGGTCTCCCAGTTCAAGCCCCCGATGTTGGTCTCCCAGGAGCGCAGGATTCTGCCGCCGCTGGACACGGTGATGGCATCTGCCCAGGGAGGGGAAGAAGGACTTGGGGCTCCCCCAGGCTGACAACACCAGCTCAGCCGGGGTCTGATTCAGCACGGGGAGATCTGGGGCACCTTACCCTGCCCGTGGCTCAGCATGGCATCCACGGCTCCTTCCCGGCTCCCCTTGTCCACGTGGCGCCACACTGGGGGAGACAGCCTGGCATGAGACACCTGTCCCCCCAGAGCCCCTGTCCCCCCAGAGCCCCTGTCCCCCCAGAGCCCCTGCTGGGTGCTGCCTTTACACCTGGGCTCCTCAGCCTGCCCTGAGCAATGGGTGCGACCTGCTGGATGAACCCTCCCGGCCTGACAAAGGGGATCGTGGGAGCCTGGAGGTGTCAGGGTGGGAAGGAGCTGCAGAGCTCACCCATCCAAGCCCTGCTGAGAGCAGGGACAGCTCAGCTAGAGCAGGGTGCTCAGAGCCTCCTCCACCCCATCCTGGGATGTCTCCAGGGATGGGGCCTCCACCACCTCCCTGGGCACCCTGTGCCAGTGGCCACCACTCTGCTGGGAAAGAACTTCTGCCTTAGTTCTCATTTCCATCCACTCCTTGCTCATTTAAACCCATTACCCCTCATCCTTTCACTCCAGCCCTTTGCAAACAGCCCCTCTCCAGGCTTTGGAGCAGCTCCCTGCAGGCACTGGAAGGTGCTTTAGAGTCTCCCTGGAGCCTTCTCTTCTCCAGGCTGAACCATCCCAATTCCCTCAAGCTGTCCTGGGAGCAGAGCTGTTCCAGGCCCTGAGCATCTCCGTGGCCTCCTCTGGCCCTGCTCCAGCAGCTCCATGGCCCTGCTGTGCTGAGGGCTCCAGAGCTGGGCTCCAGCTCACCCTGGCTGCTCGTTCCAGCTGCTCCTCTCTCAGCACCCCCCAGTCCTTCTCTGCAGGACTCTCCCTATCCCCTCTCTCACTAGAGCTCGTTTCCCAGCGTGAAAACACAGGGCAGCTGAACCCAGCCGTGATTCCCAGCACCCCAAACCCCGGCTCCACTCACGGATCTCGCCGCTCCTGGAATTGAGGGCGGCCACGACGTTCTTCTCGGTGGCCACGATGAGCTTCTTCGAGCCCTGCGAGGCCTCCAAGGAGGCGAACTTGAGCTTCCCCACATACTGCTGCCTCCTGGGCGGGGAAAAGCGAGCGGGCTGAGGCGGGACGGAGCAGGCCCGCGGGGCGCCTACAGCGGGAGACGGCTCGGCGGGCCCGGGGGCTGCTGGCAGGGACCCGGTCGGGCGGGGACGGCCCAGTCGCCCCCTCAACACTCACCAGTCGAACTTGCCCACTTGGTCCTCGTAGACAGCGGCCGCCAGCGGCAGCAGCAGCAGCGCCCACAGCGCGGCCATGGTGGCGCTCAGGGGGCCTCAACGCTGTCGGCCCGTCCCCGTCGCCGCCTGAGCGGAAACCCCGCCTGAGCACCGCGAGGGAAACGCAGGCACCGCGTGGGTCAGCCCGCGAGGGGAGTCCCCAGCAGCCCACGTGGCCGCGCGGGGGCCTCGCAGCACGGCCGCGCCATGCCCAAGTCCAAGCGGGACCGCAAAGGTGAGAGCGCGGCCCGGAGCGGGACCCCCGGGACCCCCGACCTCGGTACCGCCTCTAACGCCGCCTCTCCGCTCCTCTCCTGCAGTCTCCCTGACGCGGACGCCCAGGAAGGGGTTGGAAGCCAAGCAGGCGTTGATCGCTGAGGTGAGTGCGGCCCGAGCGGGCCCGGCCTCACCCCCCCCCCCCAGCGTATGTCCCGCTCCTCACTGACCGCGGCCCCGCAGCTGCGGCGATGCGTGGACACCTACAGGTACATCTTCGTCTTCTCGGTCGCCAACATGAGGAACAACAAGCTGAAGGACGTGCGGAACGCGTGGAAGCACAGCAGGTGAGGCGGGGAGGGGCTGCCGGGCCGGGCCGGGGGGGTGGAGCGGGGCCAGGGCGCTGATGCCGCCGGTGGCCGCCGCCTCCTCCTGCCGCAGGATCTTCTTCGGGAAGAACAAAGTGATGATGGTGGCGCTGGGACGGGAGCCGAGCAGCGAGTACAAAGAGAACCTGCACAAGGTAAGGGCTGGGGGTTAGCCTGGGGGGTCCTCCAGCTTCTTAGACACCCGTGGGTTGGGTGGAGTCCAAACAGACCCCACCGTGGAAGGCCAGGGGGTCAGAGGGCTCCAGGGATCAGTGGGAGGGGGTGTTAGCTGGATCTGTCACCCCACAGAAGCTCTGCTGTCAGGGGAGCTCTCAGAGCTGGGCAGGGCTGTGCCCTAGAGTCCCCAGCTGCTGCCCAAACCCTCCTTCTCTTCCCAGGTCAGCAAGCACCTGAGGGGTGAAGTTGGTCTCCTGTTCACCAACCGTACCAAGGCTGAGGTGGCTGAGTGAGTCACAGCTGAGCTGCTCTGGACCCCTAAACCCCCCCTTTCCCCCTCCCTACGCTGCAGTTCCTGCCACCCCAGTGGTGCCACCACCCTGCTCACCTCTCTGTGCCACCCTGCCCTTGCCCAGCTCAGCCCAGGGGGGTGCCCTGTCCACAGTGAGGGTCTCCTTCCCCCTCCCAGGTGGTTCTCCAAGTTCCACGAGGTGGATTTTGCCCGGGCAGGGAACAAGGCGACGTTCACGGTGAGCCTGGACACGGGGCCCTTGGAGCAGTTCCCTCACTCCATGGAGCCCCAGCTGCGCCAGCTGGGCCTGCCCACGGCCCTCAGGAAAGGTACTGGGGGGGCTGCTGGGGGGGGCTACCTTGGGCTGCAGCTGCTCAGAGAAAAATCTTCTCGGGGGAATGTGAAATAACCCAGGAGAATTTAGTTTAGCAGGAAAAAAAATTCATAGCTCAGGCTCATGCAGCATTTGTGAGCCTGGCTCAAGAGCTTTTGTCCCTGCAGGGGTGGTGACACTGCTGTCAGACTACCAAGTGTGCAAGGAGGGGGATGTTCTGACCCCTGAACAAGCCCGTGTCCTGGTGAGTACATCCCCTGGGGTCTGCCTGAGCCTGGCTCCTCTGGGAGCAGGACTGAGGGGTTGGATCCCTCCACAGGGGGTCATCTGGGGGTGTCCATCAGGGGCTGCAGCAAACACCCTGCTGTGTGACCACTGAAACTCTGCAGCTTATCCTGGGGCTCCTGCTTTGCTTCAGTTCCCAGCTGGAAGCAGCACTTGTAAAAAATAGAGTGGGAAATGGCCTCACTGTCCCTTCTGGGTGTTGTGTACCAGGTGCAATGAGGGATTTCTGTCTTTTCCTAGAAACTCTTTGGCTATGAGATGGCAGAATTTAAAGTCACCATCAAATTCCTGTGGGATTCTGAGACTGGAGACTTCCAGAAGCTCGTGGGAGACACAGTGGAGGAGGAGGAAGAAGAAGAGGAGGAGGAAGAGGAAGAGGAGGGCAGTGATGAGGACTAGCAGCAGTCCCTGTGCTGGGACAGGACATTTCAGAGACAAAGAGGTTTCCCTGCCCTGTTGGCACCAGAGGACAAGGCTGACCAGCATGAAGATGCTCTTCATTACACAATGACCTAATTCTCCCTTTTTTTATATATATATATATATATAAATATGTCTAAAAGCTCAGGTGGTTGTCACTGCTGTGTGTTGCTGTCTGAGCACCAACCAGGAACCATCTGCCAGCTGAGGGGCTGGGCTCAGCTTCTGCTCAGAGCTTCAGTTACAAGGCAGGGGCTGCACTAGGAAGGGGTTTTATTCTCATCCCTAATTCAGATCCTATTGAAGCAGAACCGGGGCTGTCGCCCAGATCCGGGTTGGTTTTCCCCAATTAATGGCAGCGTTAATTGTGTGCTGAGGAAAAGCAGGAGGCTCTGCCCCCGGGGGCAGTGGCTCCTCCAGCCCAGCACCAATCGCGACCCCTCTGCACGCCCACGACAGGGGCGGGGTTGGGGGGAGGTGCCTCTCCGGTGCCTGGAGAGACTCCCATTGGATTCTCCACCCCCAGCACCACCACCTTCCTCCTCCCCACCCCGTTCCTAGCGGAAATAGCTGGGGCAGTCGTGCGCGGTCAGGTGCCAGGCTCTATCAAACGCCTCCACCACAGCTGGGAGCAGCTCTCCCTCCTCGCTGTAGTCCAGGTTCTGCTCCAGCTGCTCCAGGCTGGACATCCCAACGATCACTGCGTCTCCGAGGGAACCCTGGAAAGAGAGAGGAGGGGGTGCTGAGCCCCAAAGAAAGCAAGTTCTCAGGCCAAACTTGTTTCCTTACAGCAACTCCTGTGTGGTTAGAGTAATGATAACATCAAGTCCTCCTCAAGAATGTCCAGTGCCTCCAAAGCTGCCCAGTCCAACTGGACAGGGGGTTCCAGGAATGTCTTGGGGAGATGGGGAACACAGCCCTAAATTCCCTGGGGAGATGGGGAATGGGACCCCAAATTCCCTGGGGAGATGGGGAATGGGACCCCAAATTCCCTGGGGAGATGGGGAATGGGACCCTGATTTTCCAAGCCTGATGAAGAGCAAATCCATCTCCTCCAGGGAAGCTGCCTGGGCAGGAGCCCCAGCCCCCAGGAGCTGGCACTGCAGCCCCTCCAGCCCCCCAGGCTGTGGGGAGGCGCAGAGCAGAGCCAGCCTGGCAGGCAGAGCTCGTGGTGGAGGCCACAAGCTCAGGGAGAGGGCAAGACAGCCCTGCACACGGATGTGTGGGTGCCAGCACAGCTCTGGTGGTGCCATGCAGGGCCTGACCTGCAGCCTGGAGTGGTGGTACAGCCAGCGCAGGGCGGCAGAGGTCAGGCTGGGCGCGCTGGAGCCGTAGGCAGCCTTCAGAGCTCTTTCCACGAGGGCAATGCCTTCAAAGTGGTGCTTTTTCCAGTACCTGCAAGAGGAGAGACCCCTCTCATCACCCTTGTGGCCTCCAGCGAGCCATCCATCTGTATTCCCGTCCAAAGCCTCGGGATTTCTGCCCCACCCCAGGCCATCAAACCACCCCGCAGCACTGTCACCCTCCCAGTCCCGTGGGCAGAGTCACCTCTGCTCAGTTCTGCCTCCTCTCGGCTGTGGGGTTTTTTCATGTAGGCATTCCTAGCACTTCTCCCTGCTCACCCAGCTCAGCTGTACCTGTCCCTGTAGGCTTGAGCCCAGTCATTCCCAAAAAACCTTCCGGCGGGCTGGCGCGTGTCCTTGTCCTCGTACTTGTACTTGCCAGTCAGCAGCCCCCCTGCAAAGGGTCGGCAGCACATTTAGCTCCTCCACAGCCCCTCCCCAACCTTCCCCACGTGCTTGTGCCCAGTCCTGCCCGGTACCTGCCAGCGGGTTGTAGGCGTAGAAGCGAATCCCGAAGCGCCTGAGGCAGGGGAAGAGCTCGGGCTCCACCTGCCGCGTGGTGGCGTTGTACATGCCCTGTGCCGGGGGAGAGCACAGACAACGCCTTGGCTCTGGTTCTAGCTGGCACATGGGGAGCTGCTCCGAGATCTGGGGCTCCCAGAGCCTTCCCCACCATGGCTAAGGACACAGAGAGCCAACCCTGCGCTGCTCTGCACCCTCCCGTTCTTTTGGTGTGGTTCATCTCAGAGCTGCCAGCCCTCACCTGGTACACGGTGGGCATCACCCAGCTGTTGTGTTTGCAGATGGTGCAGATTTCTGCCACCTCCCAGGCTGCGTAGTTTGACAGACCAAGTTCTTTGAACTTGCCCTGCAGAGGGAAAAAAAGAATCAGTTCCAGGTTTGAGAAGTGAATCTCTTCCTAGCCAGGGCAAGATACACACACAGTGAGAAGGACAGCTGCTCAGTTTGTTTTCTCTGCTCGCCCCTGCCCACCTCTCCTAGATGAATCTGAATTATAAGACCTGACACAAATCCTTCCCCTGGTTCACACTGACCAGCACCACCAGCTCCAAGCATTTCAGGAATTCTTCACCCGTGACCAGCACTAATCTTAACCCAGCCCATGAGCAGAGCCCAAAGCAAAGTTCAGATGGTCCAAGAGCCTCTGAGAGCAAAGTGCACTGGGGGCACGTGCAGCAGCATCAGCTGTTTGCCCATTCCCTGGCCACTGGCCCTCCCTCTTCCTGGTGTTGTGCAAACCCAGAGCTGCACTGGGGCACAACCAGCAGCCCCAGTTTGGAAAGGGAGGGGATGGAGAGACAATCCAGGCCTGGACTTTACTTCTTTGTGCAGCTCATTGCAGGCACGCAGCGTGTCCTCCACGGGGGTGCCGTGGTCAGGGGCGTGCAGGTAGAACAGCTCCACACTCCTCCTCTGCAGCCTCTCCAGGGACGTGTCCAGCTGCGCCCGCACGCTCTCCGGCCTCAGCGTCTTCCCGTCCCAGGGGTTGGCCTTGGTGGCCACTTCCACTGGCAGGGAGAGAGGAAGGATGAGCAGGATCAGGGGAGCAGTGTGAGTGCTGCTCGGGGTGGTTCAGGGAAGGCTCTTCTCCTTGGGAACCATCCAGCCTGGCAGGGGAAGCTCTGCAGGTCTGCCCTGGAGAGGGACACCCCCCCAGGGGGCAAAAACAAATCTCTCCTCAGGATGGTGTCAGCCCAGCAGGGAAAACACTTCTCCTTGGAACACAGGCCCTGGGAAGACTCTGGTCCTCAGGGAACAGGCTGAGGGGAAAGACCCTTTCAGGTGTCAGCCTGAAAATCCTTCTCCTCAGAGAATGAACCTGGGAGCAGCTCCTCCTCCTCAGGGTGATGTCAGCCTGGGAGGGAAAACCATTCACCTCAGGAGATAAACCCAGAGAAATCCCTTCTCTTCAGGGAAAGTGGCAACTCAGCAGGGAAGACCCAGCTCTGCAGGGGATGGACCTGGGGGTGCAGCACCTTCTCCTCAGGGGAGGGACCTGGGGGTGCAGCACCTTCTCCTCAGGGGAGGGACCTGGGGGTGCAGCACCTTCTCCTCAGGGGGGGTGTCAGCCTGAGAGGGAAGGCACTTCTCCATGGGAACGGGCCCAGAGAAGGGAAGACCCCTCTCCTCAGGGAACAGGTCCAGAGAAGGGAAGGTCCTTCTCCTCAGGTAACACCCCTCTCCTCAGGGAACTTGCCCAGGGAAGCCCCCTCTCCTCAGGGAAGGGGCCCGGAGAAGCCCCCTCTCCTCAGGGAACACCCCCCTCTCCCGGCGAGCTCCGTACCGGGCTGGGCACCGTCGGCCAGCAGCGCTCCCAGGATGCGCTCGGACTCGCCTCCCGCGTACATGTGTGCGGTGTCCAGCAGGCGGTACCCCCGCCGGAGGAAGGCTCGGAGCATCTCGGCGCTGGCCTCGGGCCCTGCCCGCCGCCCCATCTCCATGGCCCCCAGCACCACCCCGGGCCGAGCTCCCCGAGCCGCCATCGCCGCTGCCGCTGCTGCTCCCGGTGCCGCTGCTGCGCCTGTGCGGGGAGAGCCCCGCCCGCGACCGCCCCGGACCGCCCCGCATGCGCCGGCTGCGACTCCCTCGGCTGCGGGGCGCAGGAGGGTTCGGCTTAAAGCGGTAGGTTTGGGGTTAAAATCCGTGAGTTTGGGGTTAAAACCCGCGGGTCTGGGGTTAAAGCCTGCTGATTGGGGGTTAAAAGTGGCGGGTCTAGTGTTAAAAGTGGTAGGTTTGGGGTTAAAAGCCGCGAGTTTTGGTTAAAAGCAGTGGGTCTGGGATTAAAATTCGCGGGTTTGGGGTTAAAAGTGGTAAATTTGGGGTTAAAACCCGTGGGTCTGGGGTTAAAAGTGGTAAGTTTGGGGTTAAAACCTACGACTGGGTTAAAAGCGGCGGGTCTGGGTTAAAACCCGCGAGTTTGGGTTAAAACCGGCGAGTTTTGGGCAAGTGACTTCTGTGAAGAAAGCTGCTGAGTTGCAGAAAGTTTCGGCGTTTTCTGGGTGTTTTTTTTCCTCCACAAATCCCGGTGATTTTTGATTTTTTTTTTTTTTTTTCTTCTTCTGGAGCAGCGGATTCGCTACGAAAATTCCCAGTAACCGCCTGAAAAACGTTGGGAAAAGGTGAAGTTTCAGGGAAAAAAAGAGAGCAGCAGGTTGGCAAAGGAGATGCAGCAAGTTTCTGAAAAATCAGCGGCTTTGTTAAAAAATAAATAATGAAATAAGCCGGGAAGTTTCTGAAAAAGCAGCAAAACTGAAAGGAAAGGCACAAAGTGCTGCAGAGCAGCCGGCTCGGGGAGGGAAAAGCAGCAAGTTTGGAAGAAGAAGTGGATTAGCAAAAAAAAATCCCCCAAACGACCACCAAAGTTTGTGGTAACCGGGTGATTTTCCCCAGAAAAAGTCGAGGTAAGTGCAGAGCTGGGAGGCTGGGGTTCAGTGAGGGATGGAGGGGCTGCAGCATCTCTCCTGGGAGGAAAGGCTGTGGGGACTGGGGATGTTGATGCTGGAGAGGGGAGCTGATGAATGTAAGAATATCTGGGGAGTGATGGGTATGAGGTAGAGCACAGCAAGTTCCACCTCAACATGAGGAGAAACTTCTTCCCTGGGAGGGGGGAGGCTGCCCAGAGAGGCTGTGGAGTCTCCTCTGGAGAGATCCCAACCCCACCTGGCTCTGTTCCTGTGTGGGTTGCCCTGGGTGCCCCTGCTCTGGCAGGGGGTTGGATTTGAAGATCTCCAGAGCTCCCTCCCACCCCCACCCCTCTATAATTCATTTTTTCCCCCCTTATCTCATTGTGCCAGTAAAGGTGTATTCCCCAACAATGATTACTCTGCAGCACAAGCCAGGGGGATCCGTGTGCCTGTCACTGCTATAACTCAATTTCACCCCAAGGGATTTACCTTTCCCCACTGCTGTTCCCACCTTCTCCCCCACAGCATCGCTTCGGCCCAGCCGGGCGCAGGGTGGGGTGACCATGGCCACGGGGCTCTGGAGGGGTCTCCTGCCCGGGAACCTTTCCTCCTGTCCCAACGGCTCGCGCTGGGTGCTGGCCGTGCTCCACGAGTGTGCCCAGGACAGCTGGGACATGGCCAGCGTCATCCTGGGGCTGCTGTCCATCGCCTGCTTTGCGGCCGCCTCCTTCCCGTGAGTGTCCACCCCCCATCCCTTCCCGTGCCCCTCACGTCGCACTCCCCGGGGGGTAAAAGCGGCCTGGGCTTGGGAAATCTCGGGGTTCACGGGAGGAGGGGGCACGGGAGGCCCAGGCTGTTGTCAGGGTGCTGTTGTTGAGCTGGCAGCTCTCCCGGCCACGTCAGGCGGCTGCAATGCAGCCTGCACAGGTTGTGCGGGCACAGGGAAAGCTGCCAGGAGCCCTCGGGCTTCCAGCCGTGGCACAGAGGGTCACACTCGGTCTGGCTGCATCACCTGGTGGCTTCCTAACCATAGAGGGGGGTTCTGCCTGGTGCCCACACGAGGGAGGGGTCCCAGGGTGATCTGGGAGCACCCCAGGGGATCACCGTGGCTTTGCTGGAGCAGGGGAGTGGGCAGAGCTAGAGGAGAGCTCTGCTTTTCCTCACTCCCAGGGGAAGTTGTGAAGTGATGCTGCTGGGGGCAGTGGGGACACCCTGGGGAGCTGATCCCGGGTGGCACTGACCCGGCCAGGGGTGATGGATGGTGTCTCTGCACAACTCTCCACAGGCAGTTTTACCAAGCCTGCAAGACTGGCATCATGGACCGGGCACTCTCCATATATTTCCTGCTGGGGTGGCTGGGTGGAGATCTCCTGAACCTCATTGGCTCCTTCCTGGCTGATCAGCTGCCCCTGCAGGTACCAACTGGGGCTGGGGTGGCTCTGAAACAGCCCCAAGTCCAGGGCAGGGATGGGGTAGCACGGGGTGGGTGTTGCTTAATCCAGCAGTGGGAAACAGAGACCCAAACAACCTGGGGATGCTCCCTGCTCTCCCGGGGATGCTGGTTCATCCCAGGCACCATCTGGAAGCTGTTCTGCCAGCAGGACTGACCCGTCCTTCTCCCCACAGGTGTACACAGCTGTTTACTATGTGTTGGCAGACCTGGTGATGCTGTCTCTCTACTGCTACTACAAAGTGAAGAACAGGGGTGGAGGAGGTGAGTTGTGGCTCCAAGGCCTTTACACTCCCCATGGCACATCTTTCAGGCTGGCTGAGGAGCTGGGAGGGGAGAGAATCCCTGGGGAAGACATGCTGGGGCAGAGAGGCTTTGTGGACACGTTGGTGCAGCACTTAGGTGCCTCTTGTTGCCTGCTGGGTTTTGTTTTTCTTGGACAGCCTGAGCACCTAAGAAAGGCAAAGCTGGCAAACAGCTGCCAGCTGTGCCAGGGGGTTCTGCAGACCCCCACAAGCTGCTGTGTGCAGGGTCCATGCTGAAAACAAGCCCTCTGTGGGTTGTCTTTACAAAGAACTCGCTCGTGGTTACCTGGTGACTCTTTGGGGCTGAAAGCCACGGGCAGAATGTGACTCAGGCCAGGGCTGCAGGGAAGGGGGTGAAGTTTTCAGGCTGTTTTGGAGTCAGAACTCCTCCAGCAATTACTGGCAGCAGTGACGTGGGGGGGGAAGTTCCTCCCTGGTCAGCTGAATAAAAAGGGAACCTGGGTAGTTCTTGCAGGGCTGGAACAGCAAGAGAAGAAAACTGGAGTTCCTTAGCACAGCAGCTTTCTGTGAGCCACGAGCAGGCATCCCTTGGCACCTCAGTAACTGCTTGACTTACTCAAAGCTTACTACACCAAATGACATTTGGCCCAGCAACTGCATGGTTTTGCTTCCTGGAGAGCTTGTTTCCAGAAGGCAAATCCTGCTGGTGAAGCAGAGCTTGTTCTGGCAGCTCTGTGACCCTGTGTTGTCCCGAGATAAGACTGAAAAGCTTTTAGATGGGGAGGGGTGATTTTTTAGAGCCCTAAGCCCAAAGAAACTCAGTGCTCTCCTCTGCTGAGATAGGGAGGAAGCAGCTCCTGATAACCTACAAACTGCCCCTATCTCTGTGAGATAAAAGCCCCATGGGCAGCAGTGCCTGAGTGAGTTGGCACTGGTGGTGCCACCTCAGAGATAAGAGGGAGCTTGACAGTCCCTTTCCCTGGAGGGGTCCTGGCACCCCCCAAGGTTGCTGGGCTGCACTGGGAGCTGATGGAGGACCCCTCCCTCACCAGGCTCTGCTTCCCTGCAGTCACTGCCCCGCTGAATGCAGCCTTCCTCTGCCTCTCCCTGGGCACCCTGGCGACCCTCTCCGTCCCGGGCAGAGGTGCCAACCTGGCTCAGGACCCCCTGACCTTCCGAGGGAGGTCCCTGCTGTCTGCTGACCTGGGTGAGCCTGGCTCCAAGGTGAGCAGGGCCCTAGGGAGGGGAGATCCAAGCATCCAGTGGGGTGGGCAGCAGCAGTGCCAGGGGTGGGTGGGAGGTGAGGGGCTGGGGCACCGAGTGGGATCCCTTGGAAGCCCAGGGACCCCCTCCTTGCCCTGCAGCCCTTCACTGAGACCGAGATCATTGGCTTCACCATTGGCTCCATCTCCTCCCTGCTGTACCTGTGCTCACGAGTGCCCCAGATCTACACCAACGTGAGTGCTGTGTGGGCAGGGCAGGGCAGCAGCCTGGTGCTGGGGACACCCTGGGCTCTGGAGGTGGATAGAAGAGGGGGTGGTGGGATCATCTCCCTGCTCACAGGTCCCAGGTGCCCATTTCTCTTTATTTCATAAGGGACTGGTTTTCTGTATTTCTGCTCTGAAACCTGATTTGTTTTTCTCTGCTCCCTTTAACACACCAGTATTTTCAGAGTGGGGCTTTGATTTTTCCTTATTTACAAGCAAAAAGGGGAACTCAAAGGCTCTTGGCAGTGATTCACCTCCTTTTCCCCCTCTCTGTTTTGAGGGAGGGTGATTAATACTATTTCTAAGGGGGGATTTGGGAGAGCTGCATCCAAGCTCCTCCCTCCTGGCCCCTCTTCTTCCAGTACAAGAGGAAATCCACCGTGGGGGTCTCCTACTCCCTCTTTGCCCTGGTGATGCTGGGGAACTCACTCTACGGCCTCAGTGTCCTGCTGAAGAACCCCGAGCCAGGGCAAGGAGAAGGTGACTATGTCCTGCACCACCTGCCCTGGCTGGTGGGCAGCCTGGGTGTCCTCTCCCTCGACGTGGTCGTATCCTTCCCCCCTTTCCTGGGATCACATCCCACTGGGAGTGACACTGGCTGGGGGTGGGTGGCACTGGGCAGGAGTGGGTGGGTTGGTGCTGCTCAGTGGTAGCTTTTCAGCTGTGCTTGCCAGGGAGCAAGTGATGGAGCTCTGTGCCCTGGTTCCACCTCTCCTGGCACCAACAGGCTTTTTCTGGGGGGTGAGACTCAACACATCCACCCTCTGTTGAGAGAAGCCTTAACCTCCCCTCAGATCTCCTTCCAGTTCCTCGCTTACAGGAGAGGAAGACCCAGTACCCACGAGGAGAGGGATGCCCTTCTCAGTGAGCCAGGTGCCAGCCTGGAGAGCTGACAGAGGGAGCTGCCCCGGGCACACAACAGGGTGACAGGGAGGGGGAATCTGAGCAGAGCCCTGGGCAAACTGGCACCTCTGTCCTGCTGGCTCTTGGGAGAAGAGGAGCTGAGGCAGGGGGTGAGGTGCTGTGCTGCTCAGGCACTGAGGTGGCTGAGGGTGCCCCTCTGATGCCAGTGATGCCGTCGGGACAAACAGGGAATGATTTGGTACCTCCAAAGGTTGCTCTTTGCTGCTCTTGCACTGAGCCTGGTCACTTCTCTACCTGCTGCCTCTGGAGGGTGAGCTGGAGCTTCCTCAGTGCTGGCAAAGGTGGGCTGTGGGGAGGGGACAGAGGTGACCCCCCCTTGCCAGAGGTGGCACCAACTCTTGAGCCTCACAGCTCCACCACTGAGCTCTGCTGGAAGACACAGCAGTGACCAAAGGAGCAGAGAAACCAAAGTGTTCCAATCCCCATACATCTATAAAACAAATCCTTGCTCAACCTGCCTCCTTTGGCTTCATTTTGCTGGTTCATCTGGCACCTCCTGCCTCTTTCCTCATGCATCTCCCACTCTCCAGCTCTCTGACTTCTGTTATTGGGTTGGGGTTTTTTTTTGCCTCACCCCCACTTGAATGGTGTGGATTCCCTGGGGAAGCTGCTCTACCACTTTCTGCCTACTGCAGAGGATGGGACCCAGGAGGCTGCTCCTCTCAGCTTGCTCTTCTCAGTCCTGCCTTCTCTCATTGATTAATTTATCCCCAAGTTGATTAATTTATCCCCCACGCTGATGAGTTTATCCCCCTCAAGGGCTGCACATCAGCAGGGGGCTCCTTGAGGAGCAGCAGGGCCCTGGAAGAGCTGCTGGGGGTGGGGGGAGAGCGATGGCACCACCCTGAGATGGCTCCTGCCCCTGGCTCAGCTGGTTGCCCTGGGAGGGGAGCAGCTCAGTCTCACTGGACACAAGAGGAAAATCACCCAGACCTCCAGGAAAACAAACACAACTTGTCCCTTTGAAAACAGGGACCTTTTCAGTCCCTCTGAACTCATCTCTTTCTTCCCTTTCTCTCCCTCTCCACGTATTCCCTGCTGCCCACCCCCCACCCCTCTCAGTGGGCTGGGCTCAGCACTATTCCCATTAACTGGAGAGTGCTGGGCTGGTCCTTACCAGTATGTGGAGAAATTTCAGAAAGACTGAAAAAGCTGGTGGCTTTTTCACCCTGTTAACTGGCAGCTCTTGGGGGTGAGGGGGCTGCTCCACTCATCCTGGGGCCAGCAGCTCTCCTCCTCTCCTGGGAACTGCAGAAAAACAATCCAGATCCAGTGCAGAGACAAAAACCTTTAGCATGTGACAGCTGGAAACAGGCAGGAGGGGCCACACATCACCCCCCTCCTGGGCTAAGTCCCAAACTCACCTCCAGCTTCCAGAAGGGCTCCTCCAGATCAGAACCAGGAGACAATGACAGTCCCAGTGTGTTCCTGGGGGGGCTCCCAGCCCACGGGGACACGAGGCCCCTGGGTCACCTGCAGATGGCTGGATGGGAAACAGGTCATGTTAGAAAAGACAAGTTAAAGCAGGTTAATCAATCTTCACACCAAGGGCTCCATTTGCACAGGCTCAGCTGAAGGTTGATTCCAAGGAGGGGCTCAGGGGGTCTTTGCCTCCCCAGCTGTGCCAGGACTGGTTGTTCCAACCAAAGCACCTCAAAGGAGGCAGCACCTGGAGCTGTGCAAGGTCCTTCTGACCACAGAGGGGTTCAAGTCTCAGTGAGGTTCACAAATCACACCTGGACCAAGCAGAGCTCTTGGGGGGGCACTGATGGTTACAACCATCCACCTCAAACTGCCACCTGAACCACCAGCTTCAACACCCACCCCCAGGGAAGCTGGATCAATCCTGCTCCTCTAAACACATCTGTTCCATGCTTGCTGGGTGCCCAGAGACAGCAAGGTCCCAGTGCCAGCACCATGGAAGGACAGCAGGCTGCTGAGGACAATTCCTTCCCCTCCAGGGCTGTCCCAGGCTGCCCAGGGCAGGGCTGGAGTCCCCGTGACCCCTGCAGGGGTTTCCAAGCCCTGGATCTGTGGTGCTGAGGGCCAGGGCTCAGTGGTGCCCTGGCAGAGCTCTGGTTGGACTGGATGAGCTGGAAGGTCTCCCACCAGGATTCTCTGTTCTCACATCCACCAGTGACTGCTGCCAGCTGCACCACAGCAAAGCTTGCACAGCACCAACCCCAGCACCCTGTGAGGGAGGAGAGAGAAAGAAGAGACACCAGCTGCACACACTGATTCCTGGGATTATTCTTTTTATTGTTTTGTTTTAGTCTTTTTTTGTCTTTTTTTGTCTTTTTTTTTTTTTTTTTTTTTTAGTATGGAGGCTCAAGTATCAGATGTAGATTCCATTGAAGCTTTACAAAAAAACAAACCCAACCAAAATCAAAACAAAAACCCCTTTTTGCATTCCATAAAAATTGACAGAAAAGCATCTGGGAACCAGGCTAGAGAAGAGCAGGACTTTCAGCAGGTCTCTGGATCAATGTCTCCTTGCAAGTCTGGTTTAGTCAGCATTGTACAACACCCAGGAACAGCCCCTCTGCCCATCCCCCACCAGCCAACCCCCTGTGCCCCAGAGTACTATTAGTCATTTCCCATGCCTGATACTGCTAAATGACTTATCTCCTTGGGCATCGTTATCAAGTGTAATG
>JAOEGS010006053.1:152182-172069 GCA_025447755.1 Corythornis vintsioides | reverse complement strand
CAGCTCCTCAAAATGCCAAAGCAGAGAGGGCACCATATCAGTTGTTTCTAATAAGATACTCTGAGACTAAGCTGAGGTAGAGATATCTGAAAAAAAATATATAAATATATAGATATATATATATATAAAAGAACTACCACAGTTATGTTTGGTTAAATCTTAATACCACAAAGAACTACCACAGCATTAGGATGCCTTTCAGGGGTAGGATCATCCCATCCCTACTTCAAGTAATCATTTGTATATTAACTTATCTCATTGCAGATGTCACAGCTTTCAGCACATTTCTGCATACTCTGATAAAGCCACGAGCACAGCAATACAACCAGATCTGATATATCAGCTGAAGTCTGAAGATAAGCTCACAGACTACTTCCCTTTCCTCAAGTACACTACTAATTAAACACAGCACATAAGCCAGTGGGATAAGGAAGGACTCGGTATATACTGAGTCAGACAGTACCTGATGAAAGCTCTTGCTTATTATAGAAGCAGAAATGTAGGTAACCATGAGGTGTGGAATGATAAAGGGAGGTGGATGAGAGTAAAACACTGAGCACTACTCTAGTAGAGTTCCTTGAAGCTGCTAGCAAAATCACTAATCCCAAAATATCTGATCAAACTTTTCACATAAATCCAGTTGTTTCTTCATTTTCTCAGAGTTTAGATTGACATGTTCTGTATTTCTGCAAAATATGATCTCAACACTCCAAGGTGCCAAAGGCAGTAATGAAAGTTATGTGCAAGATAAATGAGATCTTTATAAAAGTGCTTAATTGCTGCACTCGGAAAAACTGGGTACCATCCACCTCAAGTTGCATCCAGCATACTTCTGATAATTTTGTCCTTAATGTAGATAGGTTGTCCCTAGTTCAGAGACACCAGAACACTCCACCAAAGGTAAAATGCTTATCTACAGTCTCCAAACACTGAAACAATTCAGAATGCTGTAGTCAGAATTTACAGGAGTGAAATCTGCAACTGATTAAGGCAATGGGACCATATATTGAGCAAAACCAAACCAATTACTGTGGTGAGAAGCAGAATCATGAAAGCAGATTTTCTGTGGCTTGTACTGTACCATTTGATTGAAGAATATTATTAATAGCACATCTCTTCTATTGCACAGAATTTAGAACAGTCTTAATACTTGTTTAGATTATTGATTATAGACAAAACTGGGCATCTGGGCAACAGAGAACTGGAACCTCTTGAGAGAGTGAAGGTCTGTGACAGCAATTACAAGCTGAAGGAACTTATACTGATGTGAGATTGTACAAATCATTACTCTTGGAAAGGCAAGGTGAAACATGAAGCTGACAGAAATAGACCCATTTTGATCCTAAGTGAATGAAATCCCTCCTATACCTCTAAGATACAGAAGCTGCACTATACATTGTATCTTCAAATAGAAAGATAGGTCAGGCACCTCACTTTAGGCACTTTACTCACCTCTGCTGCTACTCTGGTTTTGTGCCAGAGGAACTGCAGCACTCGAGGGCCTGCCAGGGCCAAGGCATCGCTGTTCCACAGCGGTCTCCCCAACATTTTACTGCTGTGCTCAGCCGCCATTTGAAGCCTCGCCCCCGCAAAAACTATGCAACTGCCACCGTCACCCCCCGGCTCTGCATCATGGAGTAACCACAACTGTGTCAGGGCCACAGTACTTCTCCTGATACTGGGTAGAATGGGAAGAAGCAGCTGCCTCCAGGGTTACCAGGGCACAGCCACACACGGCTGCCCCCCTCCCTCGGCTTCTCTACGGAAGTAGAGACGCCACGGGGCCGCCTCTGCGATACCCGTCCCCGGGAAGAAACGAACGTCGCGGAGCAGGCGGGACCCGCTGGGGCACGAACGCCCGGCCCCGATGTGGGCGAGCAGCGGCTCGGGCGAGCCCCCGAGAAACCCTCCATTCGGCCCTAACCTCCCGCGGGGACACCCATCCCCCTCGACACTTCCCCGCGAGGAAACCGTTAGCGCTGCAGCCCCCGCCACCCCAGCTCGGCACAGAGCCTCCAACCAGCCCCCACTGCCGCTGACGCGCCGGCGATGAGCAGCAGCTAAAGCCAATGGCAGCGCCGAGCCCAGCCGGAGCCACCCAATAGCGGCGGGCGCGGCGGGCGTGGCTTGGCCGGCTCGGGACCGGGCGTTGGAGCTGCTGCGAACGTTAAAGTAGCGTTCGCGGGGCTCTGGCAGCTGCCTCGGTCCCGTTTCCCTGTCTCGGGGGACCGGCGGGGTAGAGGCGGCCGGGAACCTTACCCTCGTCGGACATGGCTTGCTAGGGCGGCAGAGCGCGGGGTCCTTGTCGGGCGGGTAGGGCAGCGGAGCGAGCCGGGGCTCCAGCACAGGCAGGTGTGACCGGAACGCGATGTTGGAAACGGAAGCGGCTTCTCCGACGTGAGCAACAAACTGTTTTGAAGCAGTGCGGCTGCGCGCTGGGCACGAAGGCGCGTCTGGCAAACGGGAGCCAGGGACGGGGGAGGAGCAAAGGCGCTGCCATTCCGGTCCTTCAGCGGCTCGCCCGCGGGTAGAGACGCCGGCTCGTCCTCGGTGACGGAGGTGCGATGCTGGGCGTCAAATCTGGCGTTTTTTTATTGTGGATCAGTGTCTCTTTCTGATAAAAGCTCCATCAAGGGGTGGACGTTAAGACACACCTCCTGCTTGCTGGCTTAAGGAGGACCTCATCAGATTGCATGCATGGCCTGAGTTGCCAAGGATCTGAGAGAGCTATAGGAAGATTTGTTTTGTAGGGGTTGAATTCCACCCCGGGGGAGAAGGTGCCATCTCTAATTTTCAATACTCATGTGCTTTATTACCCTCTTAAAAAAACCCACAAAAACAAACTCTTCCCATGCATCCCAAACTCTTCCCATGCATGGCTATACACATTCCTTATATATATGTACACAGCACTGGTGGGATGCTTTGCTGAGAAGCAGGCTAGTACAACCTGAGAAAAGCTTGTATATGCAGCAATACTACCTAGAGTATCCAGTTATTATCACTGATGGCTGTGATGGTTCTATGTCATGCATACATATGCACAGGTACAAGCCAAAGCCTGAAATTTACAAAGACTTGGAACTAAGTCACTGATTTCACATCTGTTGTAGGTATAGTGCTTTCACTTTGTATGTATACACAAACACTGGATATATTTTACTAGTCTAATCTTCTCTTCCACTGAGCATGGAAAAAAAAAAAAATAAATACAGGCATCCAGTGGGCAGATGAAAACCAGCTTGTGCCTGACTCTCCCTGCAGATCTCACTTATCTGTATTTCTGGATTGTGAAAAGCACACAATACAACACAGACTGATCTACGTAATCATTAACCTCTTGACCATCTGGTTAAAACGAAGGTTATGCAAACTGATTCCCAATTGGAGACTAAGACCACAGCAATCAGGGCAAAGCATGATTGCAGAGCCCAGGAGCATTCCCCAAAGCTGATTTTTTCCATATGCTCTAAGGCACTAGACCTGTGCATTTTTTTTTTCTTTTTCTCCCATGTATTTTTAAAAGACTGAGTACAGTGTTGCAAAGCTACTGACAAAATGACAGCTGAAACCAAAGTTTCATGATGTGAATTTTCCCCTTTCCCCTTGAAATTTTCAAGGGGACAAGCAGGGGCTATAATTTAAACATTTAGCTTCCACATTCTGACTTAACAACCACCTGACAACCAAACTGTTTTAAAATAAGTAGTGCTTGCACTTCTAAGTTTGTCTAGATAATGTATGGCCTGCCTTTTGCCCAGGGCTTGTTTTATCTGGTAAGGTTCAGTCACTGGATTCTCTATGCTTTGGGTCTGAAGTACTGAAATTTGTTTTGTTTTCCAGCTGAAGATGAAGTAATGGGTCTTTCCACAATTTTTCATTTCAGCTTCCTTTTCCTTTACCATTTTTTTTTTTACTATAAAAGGCATGGAGCAAATTCAGCAGTCATTATATTCTGGCAAAACTGTATCTGTGGACAAATTTCCCCTTGAAGTCAATGACAGTTTGGATACAGATTTCCCCTTACTCAGTTTATTTAAAAAAAATAAAGTTTAAGAGAAAACATGGTTAAATGGTTTGAAATGTGTAATGTGCTGAGACTTACCTTTGGAAATAGCATATATCTGTAGATTAGACTTTGTATCTCATTACAAGGAATTACAAAGAAGGTGTGATTTAATTGCAGTCACGTTTATTTGCAGTTTCTATACACACTTTCTAGGTAATCAAACTTCTCCGACACATTTTTTGAGAGGGATTCACAATGAAACTGTCACCGTTTTTACTAAAAATAAATACAAGACTTAAAGTGTTGCACAGCTCTAAAATATACAAAGGCTTGGTTTTAATGTAAACTTTGAAAACATTTTACAAAAGAAACCATCTTTGCAACAATTTAAAAAGTTTGTATTTACAAATATTACAAAAATACAAAATGGATGCAAGTCCATAAACCATTGTCTTTTCTGCCAGCATGAACTGGTGCTAGTACCAAAATAGTTACACTGTAACCTTCTTAATTTTTTTTTTTTTTTAATTCTTTAAGTCATAACCTACAGTATTTCTCTATCTGCCACCATTGCAGCAAATGCACTCAATCACTGACCTTTGGCAAAAGCAAACATATGCTTTATTTGCTACAACTACTCCATGTCCTCTATGCTGCCATAACAAGAAAAAAAAAAAAAGAAAAAAAAAAAAGAAAAAAAGAGGGAAAATGTTATTCTTTAGAACACACAGCTGTATAACTTTATAGCCTCAAGAAATTATTTCCATAACATCAGTGCAATCAACGGAACAGTAGGTTCAATTGATGGTTCAGTGGTTACCTGAAGCATGTAGTGTACCCTGTCTCAAAAGGTGAGTGATGTTCCCTTTGCTCTACAGCTTGTCCTCTGGTGCCTTAATGGCACGTCTGCCATGCTTACAGGGGTCCCCACCATTCATCTTGCTCTCCCACGTGTGCTATAAATCTTTTCTTCATAGTGGATTTGAAATTTCTCTTTATTTGGGTTTCAATCTGCTAAATATAAACTCAGAAATTCAACAGAAGACAGACTATATTTTAATGGGAGTGTTCTGTGGCCATTTTGTATGTGAAGTATTGCCTCACCATTCCAGTGAAACACATTTTTTTAGTGTGTATATGTTTACTATCATGTGCAATTATTGATAGCTAATAAAAAGTGATAGCATCAAAGTCAATTTAGCTGTATTCTCTTAACGGTTTTGAATAACTATTTAACTCAGGACTATTAAACACGTTGTAAAAGTGCTCCTGGTAAAATGTTAAAGGAAATTGATGAAGATGGTAAACTAAGCATTTTTGGACCACTAAACTTCCATTACTCAGGTTGTCCAGAATGTGTTTTTCATTTGCTAAACATTCCCTCTTCAAACATTCTCATTCATTCACTTAACTTGTCTTCTGACTTATTTTCTTAATTACACTGCTAATGTGATTAGTGTTTTGTTTCCAAAACCTTCCTCCCTTTACTGTTTTAAAACAATTCTAGACTTTTAGATTACATAAATGTCTCTATAGTGCAGCTCTTCAGCTGATGGACCAGCCCTCTTCCCAACGTATATACCACATGCACAGCGACTCTACCTTGCACACCAAATGCAACCAGGCTATACAGGAAGATGGTAGGAAACCCTGAATAGTAAGTTTCTTGTGGTAAGTGCTAGATGAAATCATATGTGATCCTTATGGGGAGTAACAGAATTCATTAAACCATTCTGACTTGCTCAGACTCTTTAAAATCCTAACAGTTCTAGGTAGAACCTTCCTCTTTGAAACATGCTCTGCCCACTTTTAAAAACTCTCAGCTCTATGAATTACATGATTGAAAGCATAAAAAATGGTAAAAACTTTCACACATACTGCTTCCCTGTCATTTACTTATGCTTAAAGCCAGCCTTTAGTTGACTTCTTTAGTACCAAGTACGCTCTTTCTGCCATCCTACTCAACCCGTCCTACTGTACACCACATTCCTCATCCTGCTATTTTCTCTGCACTAACCTTTCCTCTATTCCAAACCATACCCTATGGCAACCAACACCAACTGCATCTATTTTGGACAAAGAGGGACTTGTTCTCTGAGTAGCATAGATGGGGCTACATTGATGGAAATTGTGGTGGCCCGAAGGAGAACGAGGCCTTTTGGGTTTACTCTGTTTAAAAATTAAAAGTATAAAGCGACTCACGGGTTAAGTTTTAAAAGTACATGTTCTTGCAGTTTTAAGACGAGAAAATTCAAGTAACTTCAAGTAATCCAGCTTTAATTTCCCTGCCTTCATTTGTATCAAAGCAGCTGCTTTGATTTGTCTCCATTCCCACCCCACCCCAGTCCCCAACCCTGTTCCGCCTTTCTGGTAAACCCAGACAAGATCCCAACTGTACGTGGCTGGCACAATGAACCAGAGATTTCCCCTTCTCAGCTCAGCAATGAATATAAATAATGCATACACATACCTATTTCCCAGCTACGTTTTCACAGTGTCATTTTAGTAAATATTTAGGTAGCATGAATCTCATCAGCACAAAGAGAAAGCTTCACTGAAAACTCATCGCGGATATTTACTGATAAATCGAAAGCGCTTCTTGCATGCTTATAATTTATTTGTTTCCTTTATGAACCAGAAGCTAATTGTGTTTAAAGATTATAGTTACCAGGTTATGACCGTGTTATGTATCCCAATAGCCTAATAGGAATATGAAAGTTAAGTACTATTCTCACATCTTATCCTCTCTGAAGCGATCCCTGCAACAATAAAGGCCCAGGGGAGTCTGTGGGATGGGACCCTTTGGGGCTTTGCATCAGACATGACTGTTCTGTCGGAAGCACGCTTGCCTTTCCCACTGATCCTCATGGTAACCCTCCCATCTGTGCTTTCCAGTTAGCTTCTCCTGAGCTGTCTTAGAAAGACAAATGGTTGCTTTCATCCCATCGCAGTCAGCCTTTCCATTTTCTTAGCTAAGGTAGAGAATTCCTCCTTTCCACTGCTCAGTGTTGTCCTTCAGGCTTGTCACACTCAAAGTGGTTATCGGTGGCCGTGTGAATTTTTATGTCTGATATGAAAATGGTATTCACAGAATACAGTTATTACATTTGACTTATTTTGTCTTCTATAAACAAAGTTGGTATGCGGTAAATCATTTGCCACGTCCACTTTTTGATAATTCTATTTACAAATTTTTATCAAAAATATGGTATTTACATATGTTTTGTTAATTTCTTCTAAATTTTGTTTCAGCTCATTGTAGTGTAGAAAAATACCAATCCTCAAGAGCATTTTATTATTTTTTTTTTTGTCCCTAGGGAAGCACTACAGTGAGGGGTTTGTTTCTAGATGGGCAGCTTAAAAAAAAAAACAACCCCAAAGTCACTTTTAACTCCATGGAAAATGTATAGCCTTGAAATCTACAGTGACAGCAGAAATGAGAGTGGGATAAACCAAACGAAGCCAAAAGAAAACAGAACAGACATAATGTATCTTCCTGCTTTTAGAAAATGTAATGTAATAAATAGCTACAGCTGTAGTCCTGTTTCCCCAGCATCTTACAAACACAAACACATGTAAGCATTGGTATTGCCCTGCATTTTTTTTTCTCTTTTTTTTCCTTTTTTTTTTTCTTTTTTTTTTCTTTTTTTCTTTTTTTTGACTGCTACAGCATCGGCCTCTTATATTCACATCCTTACAGATCCCAAGCGGTGTCAGCAGCTGGCCCTGGCGTCCACGCTGCCCTACGTTGAGCTCTGAGAAGACCGATCATCGTGGGGGCTGCCGTCCGAGTTCTCGGTCTCTCCTTCGGAGATGGCCTGCATGGGTGTGTTGTAGAGCCTGCAGCGCACGCTGTAGCGGCTGCTGCTGGCAGCTGGCGGTGCCCGAGAGCGCCCCACTCTCGAAGACGCCGACATGGGAAAGCTCTTGGAGGAGAATCCTTCTGCGTTGACCCTAGGGGAGCAAGGGGAGAGCGGGGACAGCGCGTCAGGGCTCGCCGCAGGGGGAGACTCCTCCAGGCTCTGGGGGGCGTCTGCTGTCAACTCGCCAGGAGATTTGGGCAAAATAGGGCTTTTCAGAATTTCCGTGGCAGACATTCTGTAGCTGGAATCGGATCGGCTGCCCTTTTTAAGTAGCAGTAGTTTAAACTCTTCATTGGATGTATTGGACTTTTTGGCATTCCTGTATATGAGCCCAGGGGATCTCTGACTGCTAATGGGAGTGCCCATGCTGCTGGTCGGTGGCATGTTGCTGGAGGGCAATGTGCTGCTGGTAGGGGGCTGGCTGCTAGTCCCAGATGAGGCTCTTGATCTGTTTCTTGCAGAAAGCTCTCCAGAATCCTTTCTCCCAAGAACTTTCCTTTTTGATCTGTGAAAACAAAAAGGAACACTCTTTAATACATTTATCTCTGTAGAATATAATTTAATTCTGCTCTGCATTAGCACGGATTGACCATGCTTTCATATTAGCTAAAGTTCTCATAATCCCTCTGTCAAATATCAGAGGCTAGCAGTGACTGATGGCACTTTAAACTGTGATGGCTCTCATGCAATGAATGAGGCACTAAGCCACAGAGTCCCTCTCAACATCATGTAGCTCTTCCAAAACAATATATGCACAACCAGTTCTTTATAAAAATGACAAAGCATATAGAGTCTTAGGGAATAAAAATACTCATTGCAACCTATTCAGTATCAGAAAGATGTAATTTCACTTGTGATCACAAATTTCAGGTGAAAGAGAAAATGGTCTTAAAATTGAAGAGATGCCATCTCATCATTCTTGCTACAACAACTCACCAGAATAAAACTGGTAGTCATAAGGCAAGAACTACCGCAGGCAGTTTTCCTTAGAGACACATTAGAGAGAACAGTCTGATGTTGTTATCTGTAAAGCACCCTACACGTGCCATCAAGATATTCAGAGTACACACCAGACCATAATAAAGCATCTTTTAAAATAAGGCTTTTAGAAAACTGAACTGAACAAGCTAAAGAAGGTGGTTTCAAGACAAGACAACCATCAAATAACCATCCCGCAGCTATCTTTAGTGGGCAGCTGTGCAGGGATGCATGTTACCATTTCCCATTGTCGCAAGGTAAGTCACCTGTGAATGACTGCAAACAGATCCTCAGTAGTGCGGGGTTTGTTTGGAGACACAAAGACATCCTCAGCATCAGCCTGCGACTCCTCACTCAGTGGTGACATGATGGACTCGTCGCTTGGAGAAGACTCTTAAACAAGGAAAGAAGCCACGCTATGAGACAGAACCCTCTGTGCTTTGCAACAGCACCATCAATGCCAGGCACTAGCTTGGTTCACAGCTAAGCACCTGATACCACTATACAGACTTTATCATCTAATCAAAACTGTGTATGTTGCGTGTTGGAGCCCATAAAGAGGGCACTACTAAGGACTGAAACTGGGATCTCCCATTTATTTTACAGCTAGCATAATAAGGCTCTTCTGTACCTAGGGTTAGTTGCTCCTCTCTTTTGTCTTTTCAGCTGAAATTCAGCACAGAGGAGGAAATAAATATCAGAGAAATATGCTCTCAATACATTGAAAACATGTAAAATACCTTTGGATTGTCTGCCCATTTAACAGATCAGGGGAGCTTTGTGCTTAAACCTACAGAGACAAGATGATTTGCAACACTGGCCCGCTTTTTGACTCCTTTACCAGACGTGTCCAAAGCTGCATGATCAGGTATAATGCAGAAAAGAGTTTACAACTGACCTTTCAGTGAAGGCTCATCCGTGCCGCCTATTGTCTCATCCGTCCTGCCATCATCTGAGGCACTTTTGGTTGGGATACCTGATGCAATATCATCTTCATGTTTGCAACTCACTTCGCCAAGTGAATTCACTGCTGCCATCTCTGTTTCGTAGCTGATATTCCCAGGCACATGGTGGCTTACATCGAATTGGTGCTTAAGCTGATTGCTAACAGCCACTCCCTCAGCATGAGACAGGCTTTCACCCACAGGCCCTGATTCCAGCCTTCCCTCACCACCTGTGGAGAGCTGTTGTTGAGCCTGTGCTTGGTGAATGTCTTGCTCGCTTTCTTGTCCCTGGCTGGGTTTCTTTGCTTCGTCATCACCTGTGAGGACAGCTGAGCCCTTCTGAAACCCATCCGTGGAGATGGCACACATCTGATTCAGAGCACCATTTGGCAAGTGTTCATCCACCGGGTGAGTTTGGTCCTTCCCAAGTTTGATTTCAACTAGACTCACACTTGAAGTTACAGCTTCTCGCTCACAGATATTCTGTCCACTGAAAGAGGAGCTCTTTTCTAAAGGTGGCTTTCCAGAGCTTGCTTCTGCTGGAGAAGTGTCTATGTATGACATTATGGCCTCCTCTGTAGAGTACTGGCGTGATACTGGTTTCTTAGCTAATAGCGGTCTCATTTTGCCTGGAGAAACATCAGTCGCCATCAGTGTGGTCTCCTGTATGCACAGCAGGTCTGGGGTGCTGCCTTTCTGTTTCCCTCCTTCAGGCTTGTTGACTGCCCGGAGGTGGACAGACTTGAGAACAGAGGGAGTGATGGCAAGGGCGGAGGGAGGGCTGGGGTGAAGGGTTTCCCCAACTGCGCTCTGCTTGCTGTGGCTGAAGGCATGCAGCTGGTGCCTGTGAGTGAAGGGCTTGTTCAAGACGTTGTGAAGAGCACTTAGGTCAAGGTGAGTAGGAGGTATAATTGGAAGTTCAAGGTCTTTGCTCACCGAGGCGGTGCCATCTTTTGAGAGCGGCTGCTGCAGCGACGACTTCCTCTCTGGTACTTTTGGCTTCCTCTTGCTCCCCCCTGGAGACAAGGGTCCCGAAAAGAATGCAGTCGGAAAAGAAGAGGTGGGTGTCTCTGACTGGCTGGAGTACCCACTGGAGGGTGAAGCTAACCCTGCCAGCTTCTCAGGGGAAGCCAGCTTAAAGTCGGTATCAACGGAGGGGAGGGATGGGGTGGTGGCTCGTGACCCGGACTGCGATGTCTGGGATTCAGAGCTCTCTGGTGACTTGATACACTCTATGACTGTAGTACCCGTAGCGGTGCTTGAATTAGACAAGGACCTGTAAGGATCACTAGATTTCAAGTCATTCAGAAGCCAGAGGTCTGCATAGTGAGGTTGTTCAGTACCTTCATCTTTAAAGGAGGGGATATCTGTGGTCTCAAATGGAGTGTCCTTTAACATGCTGTCACCCTGGTTCACCCAGGGGAGCTCCTGTTTGGCTGGCAGGCTGGGGCCTTCCACTCGGGAAGGTATGTTTGAAAACTCAAGAGGCAGCTTCATCTCCCTGGCGGTGTGGGCGACGTGCTGCCCACCACTGATCTTTGGTTCTTTCTTGTCAGGAAGGTCGATGCTGCCCTCTGATTTCCTCAAAGACGAGCTGCGTTTTGGCGGGGCTGGCTTTGCCTTTGGTTTCTTCAGTGAGATGCTCTGCCGTCCCTGCCTCCTGTGACTCATACACTCCTGCCAGGCACAGTCAGCCAGGCTAGAGGTCATGCTCCCAGTCTGGCCACTCTCAGAGCCAGGGGCTGCATAGTTGCAAATATAGCTTTTATTACCCTTGAGACCACAGTCAAAGTGCATGGAAGTATAGTAACCTTCAGTATCCACGGAAAAGTGTGAGCTAGTGTCTGCCTTGTCAGAGGGAGTTTTTTCCAGGAAGCTGTCATAAGTGGCCATACTGGTGAAGCTGGGGCATCCCAAACTATCAGCCTTTGGGCGCTCGGGGCTGAAGTCCTGGCGACAGGAGGCATCATGGTGATGGTGCAGGTAATTCCACTCGCTGTCACTTGTGTTGCTGTTGTTGGGATCATCCAGTAAATCTGCCACAGTGGAGGTGAAGGAGCTCGCCCTGTGGCCTCTGACCTTGTCTGTGTGGTCACCAAACTGCTCAGTGATGAAGACGCTGGAGTCCTCATTGGCATTGGGAGCAGTGTTGAGTGACAGCTCAGAGTCACAGTGCGAAGAGCCTGTCAGTGGAGGAGAGGCAGCAGGAGGAATGGTTTCAGATGTCTGGGATGGACATGTGGAGCTACTCCCACTCCAGTTGCCACTGGAGGACTGATGGTCATCCTTCTGGTCCATGTGGCTGCTGAGCAGGACTCCTGTTGTGGAGATAGAGTGAATGGGGCTCCCAAAGGTGTCTGAGTTGGATGAAATCTCGCAGCTGCCTGAATCAGCCATCCTTGACAGCCGTGATCTCCCTCTCTCGCTGATGCTGTGTTCGGGGCTGTGCAGGTGCTGAGGACAAGTTAAACCGATGGGCTGACGCTCTTGTGAACTCTGCTTGCTCAAGACCTCCTTCCCCTTTTTTGGGATCCTCTCCTGGCCAGCTAGGAAGTGCTCCGCTTCATACCCTGCACTCTTGACAGTGGCATCCTGATGGCCCTCGCTGGCCCGGGCACCCTCACGAGGAAGGCTGCGCGAGCGGATGCGGTTGCTTACAGTGGCGGTGAATGTAGCCTCCCCGTTATCTGCCAGCACCAAGATGTTGCCGGCAGAGTGGGAGAGGGAAGCGACAACGCTCTGCCCCCTCTGGGCGCGGATCCGCCTCCGGGAGGGAGCGGCTATCAGGATTTCTTCCGTCTGGCACTCCGAGTCCCGGGTCCCCAACCTCCTGCTGCCGGAGCTGGAGAAGTCCGGGTTTGCGTGCACAATCACATTGCGCTCTCTCGCCACTGGCGACTCGTCTGAATCTAGGACACACGGAAAGCCGAGTGAGTGGGGAACAGCTTCACATTTCCAGGCGCGAGACGACCCGCGGAGCAACCCAAGAAGCATTATCTGCTGGTTTCTTTCTTTGTTAATCTTGCTGAGCATTAGAGCAAATTTAACTTTGCTATAAAGCATATATAAGGCAACCTCATCCCAGTGAGGTGAGGAAATTCTCCTAGTCCTGCAATGTGATCTTAGTTCTCCTATTTCTGCAATGTGATCTCACATGGAGCTGATCTTGCTGTGGTAAATATTAAGACAAATACTAAGTTTTCAGTCTTTGTTAACTCTATTTCAACTATCTAAAAGTTTTCAGGAGTGGCTGCTGGACAAAATGCTTTGTGAGCTTGTAAAAGGAATTCTGTTTTGACTACTGTTCCGGTCTGAATTTCTGTTATTTTCTTTACTACCAAGAATATTTGCAAGGCAACAGAATCTTTCTTTAATAGGTTCTCTGGTTGCTTATTCCCTATGATAAACACATTCCTTCTGCTTCCCCTCATGTTTCACAGCAATGGCCTGAGATACAAGAGCCACCTGCAGGTGCAAATGAACATTAAGAAATAATTATTCTCTTAAGTTTTGATTTAGGTGAATACCAATTTTACACCATATTTGCCCTTAACAGAGTTGTTGCTAATCTACCTCGAAAAAAAAGTGGAGTAAGCCACTTGATTTTTGACAAATATCCTTGGTAATAAAGAAAGGAAGGAATCAAATACGAACGTGATAGATAAAAGGAACATTTAGCAAAGTTTCCCATAGGGTACCAGCAGCTGTCTCTAAGCATGGATATCCAACTGCTCATCTGAATGAGTTATCTGCCTGTAATGACAGCTCATCATCACTCTGTTGAGCAACATCTGTCAGTTCTTTACGTTAAGCTCCCCTCACACAAGAAAAAACTTTCACTTAATCTAGTTACTTTTTATGACATAACTATGGGTTCGTAACAAAAATAAAATGAAAAAAAAAAAAAAAGAACTGATTAACATTTACACAATAAGAGCTGAACACATACATCTATATTACTCGGTAAGGCCCCAGTCCATCAAGGCCATATGGAGTAATATAGCTTTGCTTACTGTAGTAAATGAAAAAAAAAAAAAAACCTAACCACATAATTCCCAAACTCCATAAGCATTTACTCTTTCAAGGTTTCCCTTCTTTGGAAGGCTGGCTACCAGCTCATATCCCTGCAATTTAAGTTGGTTAGAAAGCTATCTATGTAAGATTTGTATTTATACTACACCTATTTCTTGTTGCACTCTTCTGGGGATGCCAGAGATGGTTTTCCTCCTCCTCAACTTTCGTCTCCGCTGTAGTACAGATTGTGAATGAACAAGAGAGCAGCGTATACTAGCCTCTCTGTCAAAACCAACTCCTGCAACCCATAAATAGGTCTCATTAGCCTTTAGAAATAGTAAACAAATTTTCATGGCTGGAACACAGTGGAGTTATGTGAGCTTGGATTAAGCCTGTGAATAAACATAAGGGAGCCCTTATGTAGTTCTTATGTAAATTATATCACAGTATATCACAGTTTTATATCTAATTCCAGCTCCCCCTCAGCAGCCTGGTCTGCCAAAAAATAACAGAAGGAGTGAAAAAAAAGCAACCAACCAACCCCCCCCAAAAAAAACCAAGGAAAGAAATGAAAAGCAAATCAGGAAGGAAAACAGAGTTGAGTTGAGAGCTCTTGGAAACAGGGCATCTTTCTTACAGCTATTTATGCATTTGTCATAGGGATAATGACAGTAACTTGTCTTCAAAGTGTAATCTGTTCAGCTATAGCCTGACTTACTTTAAGCAACTAAGCATAAGAAAACAATTTAAGATTATCAAGCCATACTGCAGTAATTGGGTGATTCTTATGAGACCAATATGCCAAGGGGGCTAACATTTCAAAAAGGAGACAGCTAAAATGGGGCCGAGTGCAAGTTTAGAGAGTGTTCTTCGTGATGATGACACATGGCCAAGAGAGACATCAGCAGGAAGCTGCTTTTTTTTCTTGCATAAACTGCCTGATTTTTGCAAGAGCTCAGCAAACAGTGGGCTGCTTGGGAGTCCACTCTGGGAATAGACTCACGCAATCATTCAAGATCCTCAGTCTGGTTTTAGAAGCCCAAGCTCAAGGACATATTTATTTACAGTAATACAGAATAAGTGAGAGTTCCTTGTTTTCTTTATGTTTCCATGGCATTAGCGCAGGAAAGTGTCTCACTTTTTTTGTTTACACTGTGCTGTTAAATTAAAGTTAAAAGGAGGCCAACCAGAAGACCAGTGCTCATCTGTGCTGGCTGTACACTCACGCTCTCTAAAGTTGACATGGGACAGGTTGAAAAAAATGTGTCAGGTCCATAAAAACACTAACATAAGGATCATTGGTACAGTGGTTTGTAATCTTAAGAGAAATGAACAAATTAAATCAAACAAAAGGAAAAAAAAAAATCCTGATAATTAACTCTATTTTAATAGCGTATAATTATAGAAAACATAATTATACACAGACATACACATACATATTACAGTACATAACAATGTAAAACATTAAAAAGTAACTTTCTTGTAAAAGTTCTTCTTGAAATCTACTATAGTGAAATAGAGGCTTCAGACAGATGTCCTGTAACCACCAATGCCCCTGGAATAAGCAGAGGAAGAACTTTCTTTAATATGGAATGAAAGTGCCGTAAACTCCAACAACAGTCATTTTCCAAAAAGTGAACATTTCTCAGGGTTGGGAGAAGCTTAAAAAAACAAAAACAGAGAACTGAAAGCAAACTCTTTGAAACAAAAAACCAATCAGCATCGTTGCTGTTTTTCCAGCAACTGTGAGTTAGCTGAACATGCTCTGTGTGCCAGATGCACGGGGGGGGTCATCTCTGAGAGGAAAGTGGAAGAGGGTCTATCCTCCCCGTGATGCATACAAATTATTCCCATTAGTGCTAATGAGAATGATACATATAAACATCCAGAAGATTACATACCATTCTTGATCTGTAAAACTGATCAGTGGAAATTTGGTTCCAATGTATGGCAGGTGGAGTCTAGGCAAAAATGGCTATTACTGGAAAAGTTAACATTGGTCCCAGACCTAACTCTCCTCTGAACTGCATTAGGTGACATTAGCCATGTTAGAAAGCCTATACCAGATAGGGTCCTATATTGAATCTAGAAAGAGCATCATTTTAACACCGGCTTTACCTTATGGAAATTTGCCACGCTATCTATGACTTCCCACGGGCATTTCTATTGGCAGTGCCCATCTCATGACCTTGACCAGACAGCTCCCAACCTCCAGCCCAGAGGGTCTATGCAGGCAGCTGTGCTGGTCCTCTGCCTTTTCTCTCATGGGGCCCCAGCTGGCCAGAAGCACTGTCCCAGTGGTGGAGACACCTGCTCCTGGCTGCCACCTTCCCAGGTGGGCAGAGTTGGTAGCACTGTGCAGTGTCACTTCTGCTGATGGGGCAGAGGACAACCAGAACCACATTGCCATCACTGGGAGGATTCCTGAAACTGATGGTGGAACAGATGGGAACCTGTCACCATGACACTGTAGGACAGAAGTGCTGTAAGACCAAAAGACCAGCATCCCTCATTTTGGAGGCTGATGATGGAAGGTGGGCATACAACCCTCCATAGAACCACAATGTGCCCTGCAGACTGTCTTACAGGAAGGTTGGGCATCTCTGATAGACACAAGAAAGAGCAATGGGGTGTGAGAGGCTGTGAACTCTCCCCCAGCCCCCCCAGTTACTGGGAAAATAGAATTAAATACAAATATTGTCTCTCGGGAGTGAATGCTAACTGAAAGCACTCTGGATTTTTCCTGATTGTTTATATTCAAGTCTATAGCCATGGAAGTCAGCTCACTTTATTTTCTTACATTAATCAAAACTTGGTGCGAAATATTATTGAAGAAAACTGAGATCAACTCTATCTTTACCATAGCCTTCTGGAAGGAAAGAGAAAAAGAGAAAGAGAAAAACAGCCAGATTTTTGATTCTGGAAATAAGTAATGTATCACATTTCATAAGTGATATACCTGCTGTTTCTTTAAATAAATTCTCCTTCAAATAAATCTAGTCAAACATATCCAAATACTATAGAAATAAAGGAAAATGCCATTACTATACCTTCAGCATAGCTGCATGTAAAGAGATCTCAGAGCGATGGTTTGCATGCTACACGGTCATGCCTCACATGTTTAAAGCTCTGCAAATAGTAGCCTACATTCTCTAGTTTCTCTTCTCCTGCTACACATGATAATCATATGATTAATTTTGGTGGCTTTCTGCATTATTTCAGTCAGCTACATTCAGAAAGTTATTTGAGGTCTTTGTAAATACAGACTGTAGGTTATATACACAACAAAAGTACATTGTTTATACAGGGAACTAGTGTTCTGTTACACTGTATAACATGACTCTGAAAATATGGGCCAAATTAATCCTAGATGCGGCTTCATTGACTGCAGCAGTCATGCATGAGGGATGAATTTAGCCCACTGTCTTCTAGAAACTAAATCCTCAAGCTAGGGTCTTTGCCCCAAGACTGCACAATCCCGTGACTTCAAATAAATTAAACAAAATAAGTACTTGACCTCCCTTGAACCATGCAATAAATACAAAAAGAAATAGAAGAGATTTGTACCAGTGACATTGATGGGGATAATGCAAGAAGAAATCACTTGGGCATCTTGTTTCATTTTCTCCTCTGGAGTTGGGAGAGGTAGTGCTTTACTCCAATTGGTTTGTTTATCCAGTGTAGAAGGGATATTATGTATTGGATTTTTCGGCCTCTGCCCTAACATGACATCTGTATCTTCGTCCTCTGGTGGATGGGACTGCAAACGAATACATTCAAAATCAGTGTCTCCCACTCAGACACACAAGGTTAATTTTGAAACAAAGCAGACACACAGATCAGAAATCAATTACAGGGATGCAAGGAGGAATTGCCCTAGCTAAGTCACACAGCACAAGCTATTCTCCAGTGGAAAAATAACATCCTGCTAACAGAAGAAAACCACCTCAACATACTGGAATTGACAGTGTATTTACAGTGACATTTCCAGGACATCTCCTCCGTCACAAGGGGCACATCCAGTGTTTCTGGGGAGCCACTGCAAGCGTGCCCTCCATTGCCACCAACATTAGACACATGGGACCTCATTTGCATCTCCAAATTTTTGAACACCCTGAGCCCACTGATGACTAGTGAGGACTGTCCCCATATAACCATTCATTTGAGAACAAGCATCAGAAGGCCCAAAGTTTTAAAGACCCCTCTGTACTTCAGAAAACCATTTGCATTTCATTTTTACAGAATCAGATGAGGAACAGACCAAAGTTACAGCCACCTATAAGCTATGCAATAGGAAGCAGCAGCTATTAACAGTGCTGGGGCGGGGGGACAGGGGCCAAAGAGAAGAGTAGCCACCACCAGAAGAAAATTCAAAACATTATTTAGAAACCATGCACGTTTTTTACAGCAGCTACAAGAAGTGCTAGATAGGGAAGATAAAGAAACAGAAAAGTAAACGGTGTGAAAGAAACACAGATATTTTGTTTTCTTTTGGAAGAAATATCAAATCTAAATCCCACAACACCCTGTCCTGCAAAGCTGTTATAATTTAATATAATAAAAGATAGATAAATAAATGAAGCGTGTTTTCATATGGTGCTGGCTACCAACTCACGTTTGGGGGTCTCTTTGTTAGGAAAAAAAAAAAAAAGTTTCTGTTTTGTTTGGAAGGGATGGAGAGGAGAAACACTTACCTTTTTCTGCCTAATTTCCCTCCCTTTTTCCATTAATACGTTCTTCTATAAGCTGTGACAACTCTTCGACCAACCCGGGACATCCATCTGCCTCTCGGTTTTTACAAATGAAGCCCAATCCCTGTTTCAGGCTGGCTTTCTCTTCAGTCCTGAATTCCCAGCTGCTTAACTAGCAGCCTTCCCCTCATGCCTACTGTTTACACTTCATTTGCCAGTTTTAGTTTCGGTAACAAACACGGTGAAGATAAAATATTGCTCTCTGGCTCCCTGGCAGGGTGTTGAACACCATGAGGATCACGTTTGGGCTGCCATTGTACTTCTGCCATTCCTCCGCCCAGGCTCCTCACAAATCCCAGGGGAATTAACCGTCTCAGGCTTGCCAAACAGCATTTACACCCCGTCCCCAAAAGCATTTAAGATCTTAACTCGGCAGCTACTATTTAAACTGTTGGAGGGCACTTACTTACCTTGCCAGCGTCACCTCCCGCAGCACCCCAGACCCGAGACAATGCAGGTTTCCTCCTCCTCCCACCCACAGAAAACCCCTTTTTCCCACATAGGATTTCAGTCAAACATTGCAGCCTTCTTTCTGCCTGCAGCTTTTGTGCCGATCCCCGGCAGACGTGAATAGCTCATATAAACTTCAAGCACAAAAGACTTTGTTTCCTAGGTAACTCTCCCCCCCCCACCCCCCTCCAAAGTTTGATGCATGCATGCAAAAAAAACCCCAACCCTTGCACACACACACGCGCACACAGTCACATAGACACACGCACACAGGCTGCATTTGTTGCTGATTCCTCCCCTGGATGACAATGAAGTGCTGGACAAAATGAGAGAAGGGACCCTGGTTGCCAGAGCTCCTCCTCTCCAAGCAGTGTCATCAGCAAATTGCCACAGAATAAATACACACAGTTGTGCTGGCATTGCCACAACACTTTCTTACCATTTAGGAAAAAAGAAGAAGAAGAAGAAAAGGGACAGTTTGGCAAAAACATTGCAAGAGAATGAAATGCAATCGCTAATGCTATTGAGTCTGTCCTGGTTCAGGCCTTTTAAAGGAGGTGATTGGAGGAGGTGGCCTTGTGGCCATGAGCTCCCAAGACCCATCCAAAGTGAAGAATGATAGAGGAGGGAAAAAAAAGCCATTAATGTGTCTTACTGACATGAAAAGCACAGTAGAGGATTCTTTCAGAGCAGTAAAGTTAGCAAGTGAAAAGCAAGCAAGAAGAAGGGTTAGGATCTGGACGAGAGAAGAGTGACATAGGGCTGTTAGTTGAGGATTGCTTGTTTTTCCAGTACCTTTCTACTCCAGGGGGTCATGTGGCAACACTCAATTGGGGAGGGCGAACGGGTGCTGTTAAACTATAAATGTGAAATGTAAA
>JAOEGS010006053.1:106264-152082 GCA_025447755.1 Corythornis vintsioides | reverse complement strand
ATTAAATTAAATTAAAATAAAAAACATACACAGAAAGTTTCCTGTAAAAACACATCTTTTTTTTTTTTTCTTTTTTTTTCTTTTGCTTTTTTTCTGGATATATTAGCATCAGAGGCAAAATAATCTGAGATTTCCATCCTATTTTCTACTGCTGAGTAGAATAGACTACTTCTCTACAAAATGCAGCTCAATCAACTGTACTCATAGAGTGGTTTGGACCCTTGTGAAGTTTGTGCTGATTTTGTTTGCTCAGATTAGCCAAAACTGCAGTGAAATTGGTTCAACCTCCTTGTACAGACATGCTTAAATTGTCTCAAGAATGCCTTGTATTGATTTGGTAACACAAATTGTGTACTGCCTGGAGCTGAAGCAGTGCAAGGTACATATCCAATTACATTAGAAATGATCTATTTCATAACATAATGGAATTTTTTAGCATGAGGTATTTAAGCAATGGTCCCGAGGGTGATTTATCAAATACATTGATTGCTGAGTTTTCTAATGTTATCATTACATCTCTAAGGTTGTGACCATTGTGTCAGGGTGACAATGACCAATTGGTTTTTTATCACTTTTTATAATGCCTGAAAGGACAAATGATGATGCCCACAATGTCCTGGTTCTTTCTGAATCCCTAACCTCTGAAATATTTTTCTGGGAGAAGCTTTGGTTTGTTGTAATGTCCTGTTTTCAAAATCAAGGAGTGAAGGATGATTTCTTTTGAAATATGAAATAAAACAGAAAAGGAAATAAAGAAAACAGGCCTGATGATCACACTGGAAAGCTCTAGCATGAGTTTCTTGATGGGATTATTATGTCCCTGTGCTTTAGTTAGCAGACCTGCCAAATAATCCTATGAACATTCTTCCTCCCAATCATTATCAATACTGTCATGATGGATGAACCACAAACCTCAGTTTGAAAGACTATGCACGATATGCTCTCCTCTCAAGTAAACAAATAAAAAGCTGTGCTGATTCTCCAGAGGCCTAATTCACCATCTTGTCCTACTCTCTTCACCAACAAAGGCTGTGGATATACTATCAACTAGTTCACTCTACTCTTCACATACTCAAGGATTTAACTCTTGGTCCTCTAGACAAGTCTGCAGTCACCTGCTCTGAGCAGACAGCAGTTAATGGGATCAGGATTTGAACTGAAATTCATCTTTGCTGTGTAATGTGTCAGAGGATCTCTTTGGAGTGTTGAGACAGGGGGAGACGTATGTTGCTGAGGTGACAAGAGCAGAATATGAAAATCTTTGCCATATCCAGTCTATGATGTTGCAAGTCAGTGCACAAGAAGAGGACAGGCAGGACATCCCACCCTGAGCTCTGAGTGTAAATACAAGCACAAGCCAAAGGCAAACCAGGAGAAAGCCACACAGGAGAAACAGTAGGACCTCAACTCTGGACACAAGTAAGGTCTGGCTACCCATCTGTCTGTCATGTTAATGCAGAACTTTCCTACCTCTCCCATGTGCTGCCTGATACCTCTGAGAAAAACCTGTCTGGTTATGCATACCCAGAGCCATCATTTGATGTGCCAAAGCCTCAGGTCCTTGTTTAAGTACAGCTGGACAAACTTCCTATGTAAGTTCCTACTGAGAAGGTGCAGGACAAAAGTGAAGGTGACCAGCAAAATTACAGCTCCTGCTGCCACAGCAGTGCTCCTGAGGAAACTGGTGCCATTGCTACCTTGCCAAGGGATCTGAAGGTCACCTACTGCCTGTTCCCATGTGATCCCCACTTCTGGGCAGCTGAGGCACACTGGAATATAACAGCATTCTCAGCATTTTGACACCTCCACACCAGGGGAGAGAGATGCCAGTCTTCAAATGTTCTCATTCACTGAGAAGACCAGAGTATCTCTAAATGTCCTGAGTAAATACATAATTAAGCAAGAAATTATTATTATATACCCAAGGCTATTCTGGTCTAATGGGCAAATCTGCATTTACGCAGCTTTCAAAGTGAATTTCTTGTGTGTGGGTGTGCTTGGAAAATAGCAACAGTGATAATCGATCTGTTAAATATAAACCCAGAATATTTTAAATAGGCAATTTTCTTTAGTGGACTAAGATAGCTTTGAAACTGGTGCATGATTGCTTGAATGGGGACTTATTCTACAGCCTGTGAAAAATATGATCATCTTTATTTTCTGAACTATCCCATCAGCTTCATTTGAAGAAATGCCATTGTGCTTGTGAAACTGCTTTTGCAGTAAAAATCTTGGTTGCATATGCATGTGATCTGCTTTCTCAGTGCTCTGTGCCTCTCTGGTGTGGAAGTCTTTGTTTTCTGTGCACTACATCAATAAAGTCAAATGTCCAAGTCTGAACTAGTCAACAAACCTTCCCCTACAGAGAAAAAGAAAGCAGCACTGCCACAGTTCATTTCACCTTTCTTCAGCACCTAACTAGGGGCTGAATTGATTCTTCCCCACCGATTTTTAGGAAGAGCCTAGTGGTACTTACAAGTACCTGTCAGGACACACAATTAACTCTTTTAGGAAATGAAAATTTTAAACCCCATCAGAGCCACGACAAAGAAACAGTTTAGCAGTCAACAAACTTGCCAGTCTGGCAACTAATGGCCCTGCCCCACTTACTGTCCCAGATCTAGGAAGAGGAAATGGACATAACAGGACAAAAATGCCACTTCAGCCCCTCTTCCTTTTTCCATCTCCCAAAACTTTGAGATACTACTGTTCTTCAAGATACAAGGGAAAACTAGTGCAAGAAGCATCATTTGCATTGAATTGTGTCCCTAGCCTGCCTTCATACAGTGATAGTGTTACAGAAGATACTGGGATTTCAAAGTGAGCACACAGAGTGTGTCTCAGACAGCCCAGTGGTGAAGGGGAAAAACATAAACCCAAGAACAAAGAACTACTTTTTCTCAGGTACTTCAAGATGTCTTGAGAATGCTAAAGCCTCATCAAGAGCTTCTATTGTCAAATTTAGACATGGGTGAGTTGATTCCTTCTCCCTCAGCTGTCTTTGACCATGTGGGCGTTACCTTGCAGGAAATCTCAGCAGCTGAGTCACAACCCCCAGCAGCACAGGGCTGGTGCCATCAGTGCTGATACAGCCTTGATGAGGCCAGGAGGTGGTTTAGCAGCACAGTGCTATTCTCCAGAGGATTATTTTTGGCTCCTGATGCCTAAAAGTTGCAGCTAACAAAAAGCATAAAGTATCAATATGATTTCTGACTTCACTGCCTGGGGAAAATTTTCTTCCCAGGGTGACCTTATGAATAAAATGGGTGATATATGCCTCAGCACATAGATTCAGTGTCTGCAAGCTTAATATACAGTCCATTTCCAGCAGCAAACAGAACATACACACAGGATGCTTTTGCCCTACGTGAGCACAGAAGTTATATGTACTTATTGACAGTACATCCCAACTTCTTGTTTGAAAGCAATCATTCACTAGCTGGAAAGGTAACATGTAGAATACGTGTGAACTAGTGTTTAATCCCACCTTCATATGAGTCAAGTACTATTTCTTCTGTGGCCCTGGATGAAACCTCCACATCTCCCTTTCTCTGCCTGTTAAATGGAGAGCCTGCTGCTTCATTAACTCACAGGAGTTAAGGAAAAAAATGGTATCGATTTACATGTTGGAAAAATGAAAGGTTTGTTAAAAGGAGAAGAAATACTAATAAAAGGTTAGCAGCTTTCCAGTGTTTTCAGAGCACAGTTGGCTACTTAATTAGAAATTAATATTTGTACCTATATGGCAGCTTTCTTATGCAGTCAACTGATGCTGAAGAGAAATTAATGGGAATATTTCTGACCATGCTGTTTCTGCTACAAAACACAACTCTGCTCACCTGCCTGCCCTCAACATTTATATTTCTGTATGTTTCATTCTTTGCCAAGTTTTTGTTTTATCTGCTTGTGGGTGTTTTCTTTTCTTTTGGAGCATCACAAATGTGATCTGTTAAAGTACTGACAATCCTTTCATGATTAATGTACTGCTCCAATGTTTTGAAAAGGTGAAGACAAAAATAAGACGTGTTTTCTGACACAAGTCATACCACACATGGCATTCTAGCAGATGAAGAAGATACATAATAATCATCCTACAATACAGGGTATTAGGCTCATTGCACTAATGCAAACTCATTCTGATTGATTGCACTAATGCAAGCTCATTCTGATGAAAAATGCCGGGTAGGATTTATTTCTAACAGCTACAGGCAGGATTTGCACACAGAAAAGTGCATAGCTCAACATGTGCCCAGCCCTTAACTCAGTTATTTTTTACTGAGGCTTTAAATGGTTTCAGCACAAACCTGTGTGAAAGTTAGTACATTCAGCTGTGCTCCCCTTTGCTGTACAAATAATTCTAAAGCAGACCATAGGGAATATTTTTGAAGTGGCAGGGAGACGGAATAAAATTAGTTGATTCATTATTTTCTCTTTGCATTTGTTCTATCTGAGGTCTCAGAGAGACAAAGCTTGGCTGGAGAACAACCTCCTGTTTCTTGTGCCTTAGATTTCTGCTCAGATTATAATTATGAACCAACTGACACCAAACTTCGTGCAATTGTGAGTGTGAATTTCCAAATATTGAGTTTTTGCTCTATCTCCTTTGATTTATTACAACAGCTATGACATGAGGGCTTTGAGAAAGTGTGGTCCCATGACATTCTGAACTTAAACACTGAGATTTCGGATACTGGCCAGATGGCCTTGGGGAAATCAAAAATGCAAGGAAAATGAGAGAGGAGGGTGAAATGCAGTTGGAATGACACAGCATCTTCACACTCAGTGACTGGCCTCAGCATTGCTACAGGCAGGGTTGTCATGGGAACACATAGAAGGAATATTTCCCTCTTTTTAGCAAGTCCATAACTTCCTTGTACTCTCCTCAGATTATTTTTTGTTCTTTGTTTTGTTTGTTTATTTTTTCCTTCATTGGCAAAAATGTATGAATGAGTTCTACTTAAAAATGAGTTTGGTTGTATAGTTCTTCTATGTAAAGTGAGACTAAGTAAGCTATGAGTTTCTCAGCTTTAAAAAATGAATGACTAGGATGGATAGGAAAGTAAAATCATGTCTATGAATTCAAGAGGGGCATGAAGAAAGGGAATGAGGAAGCAATGGTTACTCTTTCTCAGGGTCTAAGAACTAGAAGGGAAGCAATCAAACTATGAGGCACTAAGTCTGAAACAAACCAAAGAGATATTTTCAGACAGATTGCTAAAATCATTGTCACAGGATGATGTTGAGTTCAAAGGGGTAAATTTGACCAAAAAATTAAATGAAATAAGTACCATAATCAACACAGGCTCCTTGGTGGCTATTACTCTGTGTCTAGTCTCAGGAGCTCTGTAACCAGTTTCTGTATGATACTGGAAGAACAGACAGTATAAACCATGCCCTGTTCTTACACTCTTTCCTGAAGGATGCCCTTCTGGTCTCTTGGCTAAGTGGGTCATTCATCAGGCAAATCAGAGCAGTTCCTGTAACAAGAGTGGGCTATAAAGCTAACTCCTAACTTGCCTTTCCTGGAACACAAAGACCCAACATGATTTTTAGTTCTTGACTTCTTCCCCATGACAAAATGATCTTGTGATGGAACAGTCCAAAATGTCCCTCCAGACCCATTTACACTGGCATTAGATGCTTTGGACTTGAATTAATTTGGTCTTTCTTAGCATTTGTCTGACATTGGCATCCTCCTCTCTGTAAGGATAGTCATACTTAAAAGTGAATCTTCATCTGTTGTGGTTGATTTTCTCTAGTATAACTATACAGTACTGAAGAACTTTGGAAAAGCTCATAGCTACATAATTGTGGCAATAAATACAGCAGCCAAAAGGTACAAATGTGGAAGCCTTGTCTGGTCTCAGATACAGATGAGCTGTTCTTCAGTAGCTTTTGGTACTGACAGTTTTCACAGGTGGGAATTTCTCAAAATCCAACCACTTATTTCAGCACCTCAATGCATGCACTTAACTTAGATGGTTAGTTTGGAAAAGCCAGATTCTGTAACTCCGAAAATTCTCCCAGTTTCTCAGTGATGCTTTTACTAATTTAAAAGAAACAATCTCTTTCCTAAGTCATAAAAAACACAGAAAGGGGTTTTATAGTTGTTTAGTATTGCTTTCACAAAATAAACTCTTGTGGCATTTCACATCTTTAGTTCATTGACGAATAGATGACACAATCGACTGCAATGGGATATCAAACATTACCAACAGGTCCTGAAGCAGAAACACATTTGCAGATGTCAAAAAGTGTATGCCAAAAAGGGTAAGCCAGCCAATAACAGCAACCACAGCTTTCTTTTATAATGATATCATTACCTTGTGAAGGCTGGCACTATATCAATTAGTTATTCATTGTTGTAGTGTCTTGTAAAAATCTCTGATTATCCTTCCCCCAGACAGAGCATTCATGTGCAGCTTCACCTTGCTTTGTTCTCTCTTTTTACACTTGCCCCATGAACAAGGAGTTGTCTCAGAAATGGGTCAGGGCACTTTGAAGTGCTCTGGCCTTGGAGCATTTGCAATTAGCAAAGCAGAACATTGCCAGATGCCTTGAAATCAATAGGACAACAACCTCCAAGCAGCTCTTGTTTACTCCTCCTCAGGGGAACGCTGAACCTGGTCAGCATCCAAAAAAAGGCCCAATATGGGTGGGCACAAAGCTTAATATTTTCCCCCTTGAAAAGAAAAAGGTGGACTTGCTGATAAAGCCAAGACATCTGCTTTCAACCTGCTTTCTGCCGACTAATACAGGATTCAGAGGGGTGCTCACTATTGCTGTGTTCTGCAGATGGAAGTAATATCTAAAACGCACTGGTTGTTTTCCAAACACAGCAAAGATTCAGGCTCTCACCACTGACTATGCCCCTTCAAAAGACAGCCTTGCTCCCCATCTGATACTAACTAAGAGAGTTACTTTACGTTCAATTATCTGTAACCAGTTCTGATCCATAATGTGGAGTCACCTCTCCTTTACCTTTCAGTGACCCCACAGCAGCACTAGCTTTGGTGATGACTTATAAAGAAGAAATGGGTAAGACTGTTTCTCCTAGAAAGGAGAATCTTCCAACTCTTTTCTATTCTTAACATCAGGAGATCTTTTTTTCAGTTGAATCATAAGGCCTGCTAATTTAACTAGTACAAAGCCTGTAGCAATGGTGATGCTTTCCTCCAAATTATCCAGAAAAGCAGCCAAAAGTTGCACACAAAAGTTACACACAATGTGCTCATGAGTGTAGCATGTCTGTAGATGCCAATGTCACTGTACCTGCAGATGCAGGACAAACCTCTTCCTACAGTAAGGGAAGTATCTTTCCTACATAAGCATCACCTAAAAGTCAGATTCAGATCTGACACGTAGAGCTTAAACTGTTTTTGAGGAATGCAATGGTTCTTAGCACAGGACAGAACATAGTTGCTATGGCACTTTCATGGGTCAAACACCCAAGAGAAACAGAGGTACCTGCTGAAACCAATGGGAATTAGAGACTCAATCAGATTTGAACTGGGAGATCTGGTGTATTTCCTTTAACGATGATAAATACCATACTGCCAACACTAATTTGATTTCAAATTAGTGCAGCAGTGGCAAGTCAGCACAGATGTACAGGACCTGATTGTCAGCTGGAGTTCTCAATTGGCCGTCTACAAGGACATATGTGAGACATGAAGCATCTGAAAAAACTGCATGGAGGTGGACACTGCAGAACAGGAACATTGCCCATACATTTGTGGAAACTGTAGTTCCTTGTAGGTGGAGAAGTGTGGATGAGTTTATCTGCATGTGTGTGAACCTCAAGCTGGCACTCAAAGCTCTTGAGTTCTTGGCTCCTGGCAATGCTAATGCCAGAGGTGAAATTACAGCAGGATCCTGGAAGCACCTGGAAGCAGTGTTTGAGGTCAGCTGTGCTGTACCTACACAGGTTTTGAGGGGATGACATGTGAAGCACTGTCACAATGAAATTCCACAATGCTAAGAAGGTGTTTGCGTGTGCTGGCTGTAGTGAAAGACTTACTGGTAGCAAGTAAACATACTACTTACTGGTAGCAAGTGCCGATCCTTTATCGCTTGCCTCTTTTGACTGCAGATTGCAGGGAAGGGAGGAAAGGGAGGAGCCACCACTGCAATGGGGCCTTGGACTTTTTGCTCTCTGTTATCACCTCGGCTTCGATGTTCTGTTTCAGAAGAAAAAGAATACATGAGTCTTTCAGAGTGCTAAAAATGTAAAAATATCTCTATTAATAGCACAATAGTGACGTGAATAGGACATGGACTCCAAACATGAAGGTTCTCCTCTCCCCCACTGACCTATGATCCCTATTGCAACTAAAAGGGACAACCACTTCCCAGATGTCCAAGTCTCTGGAAGAGCAATGCTCATACAACACACCCCAGCATGTGCACTGAAGCTGAATTCTCCCTGGATGGGATTTACACACTATGTCCCAAGTGACAAATGAGCTACCTTCTAGCTACCTTCTGATTCCCAATCAGAACCTGCAGCTCCTCTTGCCTTGAAACACTGAGATGTAGTAGCACCTGCACTCTACACATATAAAATATACTCATTTGTGGGAAAAGAAGGAAACACAGCCCAGGCAGGATCTCCTTCCCCGGCTATCTAGCAGCAGCAGGTCCTGAGCATTGGTTTGATATCATGAAGGTTGTTGCAGTGACAGCTATGTGACCTGTAATGGAATAGATCATTAAGGAAAAGTCCAGATCTCTCCATCCCAGGACTAGGAAGCCTTCCTTCACCATGAGCTCACAATATTCCATCCTCTTCCAGCATCAGTCCCAAGACTCTGAAACCTTCCAAGTGAATGGGAGAATGATCATGGACTTCACATCTCTAATTTTATCTGCTAGTCAGATAATTATTGTTTGCATGGAATGCTGCTGGAAGAAGATGATGGTTTCACTTGATATACATAGCTGTAGTCCAGCCAACAATGTTTGCTGCTATCACAGCTGTTTTTTGATCTAATATTTAGTTTTAATTACTGCTGGTTAAATAGATAAAGAGATCACGTAATTTTTATAGAAGAAATGAGACCACAATAAATGTGTTTAGGATAAATTTCTGATGCAGTTATTTGGAAAATAAAATAAAGCAGCACATGCCAAGCTGCCTGCTGAACCTGCACAGCTGCTGTCAAACACAGAGGATGGGAAGTTGCCAAAACACAGATTTGTAACTTTAAAATGAGGAGGCATTTTCTGACAGCTGCCTGCCTATGCTGCTGTCAGGATTTCTCCTGCCCACAAGATGGCAGGCAGAGATCAGCCTGGTCCTGGGACAATTACAAAGCAGAGCTGCTAGGAGCAGAAAAAACAACTTCTGTTCTATTCCAACACTCCTGTGAGGGCAATTCGGCTGTATCCGCTTTGCAGGGCTATGAAGACATCCTGCACCCACAGTGAAGTCCTGAGCTAAAATCTGTAGAGAGCTTCAAATGCAATAATTAACTGGAATGTTTCACCCAAGTAACAGATGCTCAGCAGGTCTGAGTAATCGATTATTATTATAACCTGATAACAATAATAAACGAGCAAGGTAATGATAGCTGTTGGTGCAAAACAATTCCAACACAGGAGGCTGTTGCTGAACATTCTGAGGGTGACCTGCATGAATTTTTCTCCTTCTTTATGGCACAGAAGAAAGAGGGGCTTGTTTGCTTACTTTTACAGGCTTCCTGGTAAGAATTTCCCCTTGATTAGGATCCCAGTGAAAACTTACCTTTCCCCATCTTTTGCTTTCCCTGTAGTGTGCTGTTGTAGGACAATCCAGACCTTTGCACCTAGTAAATTCCCTTTATGGCAGGGATCCAGGATCCTGGTTATGACCTGGATTGCTCCCACTTCCTCCCTGTGTTGCATTATTTGGTTTTGAGGCTACAGGTCTTCAGTTTGTTAGGCAATGTTAGGAGGAGTTTCTGAGCCTGGGGAGGGGACACCTGCCTGACTCTTCCAAGCTGTCTGGGCTTTCAGCTGCCACCCTTGAAGGTTGGTGGTCTCCTCCAGCACTGCACTTGGAAACCCCATGCCGACAGCTCAGTTTCTGTGGAGACTGTAATACCCACTGGGTTCTAGTTTTGGCCCTTTGGAAGTGAAATCTTAACCTGTCCTGGAGCTGAGGCATTGTTTAACATCTGTTTGGCAGATGTTAAGATGGCCTTGCTGAAATGCTTAGTGCCTCTGTGTTTTGGGGGTCAGTGCATAGATTTGCTCACACAGTTCAGACATATCCACTTGAATGGAAAAACACACAAACAAAGAATGGAAAATGGAAAAGTCCGAAGTCCTATTCAGTTCTACTCTAGTAATCATAAGCTGAAAGGGACACAAGCCTTTTCTACTGCTGGAATAACATCTTCAGCTTTATTTCTTAGCCTGAGTGCCTAAGTCCCAGATGACCAGTACCCACAGCCTGAGCACCCTGCTGCTGCCTGGAGGGGACCATGGAGAGGTGTCACATGCATGGAACTGGAATTGGAGTGTGTGCAAGAACCTACCTCTGCGCAAGGCTCGCAGGTGCTGCTTGGCGTGGTGGTGCAGCTCCTCCACACAAGGAGGTCTGGTGGAGGGGAGGAAGATGTTTCTTTGCTGATGCCAAGGTGCTTGGTAATAAACACTCAGTTTGCTCTCTGCATCCAGGTTGGAGACAGCTGTAGGATAAAACCAGAGTTCAAGGTAAGACAGCCACCCTCTCTTACATCAACCTAGCTGAAAAGCAAAGGTTCTTGTTGGAACATCAGTGACAAGAATGAGCACTGAGGATGTCACATTATCTCTCCTCCCATCAAATAAGCAACCACTATATTCTCTGTGCTTCCATACCACACAAGCCATTTAGCATTTAGACAGTGACCTTTTGCCAGATCAGAAATGGCTCAATAGAGGCAAGCAGGTGCCATGATACTACCTCAGTGTTAAATATATGCACAAAAGGAATAAACATTTTATAGATAGCAAAATGAAAAAGCAAAGAAGCTAAGTAACCTTCCCAACTGCGATATTTTTAGCAAGGGTAGAGGGAGAAATGAGTCTCCTATTTACCCATTCTCCTGCCAATATGCTCTTTCACTACACCATGTTACACACAACTGATTTCTGACACAGGTTGCTAGCTTGTTGCCTTCCAGTAGGTAATGACTGACATTAACTGCCTGCCCTGCTCAGTGACTTTAACTGTCACCTATCAAAAAGGTTTCCTTAACAGACAGGGACATCTAAGGGAGAGGAACACTTCAATTCCTCTACAGAGAAATCCCAGATGCCTGCCTCTGAGAGTTCATGAACCAAGTCTACTAAAGGTTTGAGAGTTTCTTAGGAGCACTGTGACTGGGGTGAGATGTGCCCAGCCTCAGTGTATGCAGTAGCCAGCTTTCCAAGGGCCAGAGCAGGAGAGGAGGGCCATGGGGGATGCCAATGCTCTGCCTCGGCCAGCTGTGTGGAGCAGGCTTGTCCCACCTGTGCTCAGCAGCCCACACATTGCAGCACAAGAGGAAGGTTGGTGGAGATACCTCCTGGAATTCCCTTCCTAGTGAGGAGCCTCAGGTTTGTTCCCCCACTGGCCACATGTTCCTGTCCTTTCCCCTCATCTCTCCTGAGAGGAGAAACCAAGGAACCATGATGCTACATGTGGGGTGCTGAATGACAATGACTTTCTTCAATTAAAAAAAAAAAAAAACAACAAAAAACAGTGTCAGGTGAAAGTGATGCTATAATATAGTGATAGACCTTATAGAGTTTCTCTTGTCGAGGCTTCAGCACTCACAAAGAGAGTCCAATTCTGTGTCCAGGAGGCAGCCTTGCTTTGCTTCTCAGTGGGTTTGTCAGGGTGGGGTTTCACTCAGTTTACCAGCATGCTTTTCAAGCTTGTTTACAGCATGCTTGAAGTTGCTGCTGCAGGCAACTGGCCATGGTCAGAGCAAGGAATGACACCAGGGTAAGAAAAAAAGTACTGATAGTGGGGGAAGGTTGTAGAATGAATGATGGCAACCTGCAAGAGTTTGTTGAGCATGAGGATTTACTAATGAAATTAATGCCATTGTAATAACATAATGTTGACAAATTGCAAGCAGAGCTTTTGATGGCTTGTCTGTCTGTCACCACTGCAGTAGGTGAATATCTCACTAGCATGAGCTGATTGTGTATTTCATCACCCCCTTGAGGGTAAGGAAGCACTATGTCTGTTTTACAGACAAAGTCCTGAGACACAGAGCTACTTACCCTGATCCTGTTCTGGGCTGCAGTGACTCCTTGGGAAGCCCATCTTAGGACAAAAACTGGTAAGGGATAGTAATAATACCACACCCATTCTGTATATCACTGAGGATATGTGATATTCATAATCACAAATTGTACCCTGGAGGCTAATGAAATCGTAGGCACAAGCAGTTCCTTCCTACTCCCAGAAAAAAACTCTGTCTAGACTGAAGCTCTAGTAGCTGTCTGTGACAGAGCTTAGTGAGTTAGTGGAAAGTTTTACCTACTTATGAAATGTTTAGACATTTCATTAGACTAGAATAGATTTTGCTGCAAAATTTAACTTTAAGCTCTTCTGCCTTTGGCAGTTACACAAATAAGAAGAGTAGGAGTTGGGTTAATATACTTTGTGTGAGACTTAAATATTAAACCAAGCTAATACAATTCTGCTGCCCACTTGCTGCTTGCAGAAATGCATTGAAGTTCACAGATAAAACAGCAGGACCTCTTAGCCATCCAACAAGTCTCCCTCAGCCAACAAACCTGGCAGAGCTGTGCATAGTGCTGTACAAGAAGAAAAATAAAGCACAAATACATTGTTTATCTTCAAATGATAGGGCACCAAGAAGCTTTCAGCACCCTGTGCCATGGCCCCAACCAGCACACATTTGTATCTTCCCCTGTAGGAACTCTGATTTGTCATGTCAGGGAATGTGCCCCACTGACAACAAGAAAGCAGAAACACTGCACACTATGCACTACTAAACAGTCCTTTAAAATACTCAAAAGCTGGAGAAGATTTTCTAGGCAGTCCAGAATAGAAACTCAAAGAGCTAGCAAAAAAGCCACGAGGGGATAAATGTTCTCAGCCTGCAGTGAAGGAGAAGCTCAGAGGGAGGGAGAAGTCCTGGCTAGGGTAAAGGACAATGCTGGCCCAAGGACAAAGAAGTATAAACCCACCACAAATGCAGCTAAGCTGGATGTTTGAAGAATAGCATCCCAACCTCACAGCAGAGAAACTCTGGAAAATCGTCCTGGAAAAGGGAAAGAGACTGAAAAGCTAACTGCTGAGAGAGCCTGCACCCTTTCTGAAGGGGATTACCAGATGTGACTGCCTGTCAGAAGAGGCACCCACTTCCATTTCATTCCTTGCACATTGCCCTTTCACAGGTCCTTCCATGTCCTTTTCACACAGTCAGGACTCTTGCAATGGTATCTCACCTGGACCTCGCTGTTTGGTCAAGGGCACCTGGGAGCTGAGTACCATTGCTGGGAGCTGAAGCCAGAGGATCCAATTGCAGGAGTAGACCATGAGCTTTCAGGACCACTGAATGTCTGATTTTCTGCACAAGGTTAAACCTCTTCTACTAAAAGAAAAAAACAACCTTGTAGCAGAGTAATTCAGCAGCCAAAGACCACTGGCCTGAGGTCTAGAAGACCTGCACCAAGCTTCACTGTATGCTGCTGCTGCTAAGAGCCTGGGTTAAATATTAACATTCCCTGTGCTTCTGTCCTGTAAAACAGGGATATGGTACCTCTTTCAGCCAGAACTTCCTTCAACTTGGTGTTTTACACTGCAGGCTGTTTTTATAATGCTGAGCCTGTGTGAGGCTGTAGCCCCTCAGCATCATCATCATACACAGAATAAATAAAGCAATACAGAAACTGTAAAGCCACAGTCTTTAAATTATTAACAGCTGGACACCACAGTGAATGAGAAAAAAAAGCCTGCACAGATACAAGAAATGCTGTATTTCAGGCATCAGATATAGAACATTTATATATTTTTAGTGTGTGCTTTGATCAGTTTAGAATAATAAAAGTGAATCACATAAACTATTATGTTCATTTCATTCCCGAGTTAAAGTAATTGTTTTTTGGGGTTTTTTTTGTCTTGTGGGATGACAAAACAACAAGAGACCATTTAAATGGATTCTCCATTACATTCTATGGACCCATTAACGTTGGCTGGTTTCCTGACAACCAATGTCAAACAGACATTTGCTAATGGCTGTTCTCATGAGAAGATTTTTGAAGGTTTCCAAATAGCTGTTTTACTGAAATTGATCATATTTATCATATATAGACCCTGCTTGTCTTCACATCCTCTCATTCACTCTCCCTCCCTCCTTTAGCAAAGCAGAAAAAGGATCCTGCTGTAGCAGAGCTGGATGTGGATGCTTGAAGGTTGTGTGGCTTTTGTGCACTCAGGCGTTGTTGTTCTAATAATAACACCACAAAGGCCAAGCAAGAAAGATTTCTGCTCTATTTATTTTATATATCCAGGGGTTTCCCCACACAACTCCTTCTGCTTCTCTAGATGCTTGCCTCCCTCCTCCCAGCTCCTTCTGCTTCTCAACTTTCTATTATTTTGTTCTGTATTATAGTTGCCATTAAGTGTCAGGGGAAAAAAAAAAAAAAGAAAAAAATATATTTTCCTATGTTTCCTGGTTCACAGAGAAAACATCAGTTGATAAAAAAAAAGTGAAATGTGAAGAAGTGTTCAGCCTGGAGGGGATTTTAGCTGAGAGTGAGGCAGGCTGCCTACATGATAAGGGACAGAGCCCTGTCACACCCCAAACTCCTGCACAAGCAAAGCCAATCCAGCAGTTGACAAATCCTTATAAAGTATTGGAATTCCAAAAGACAAAAACTGCAATTAAAAAGGATCAGACTAGTAAATAATCCAATTCCAGAGGCAAGTTAGTTTTATGAGAGGCTCTCATAACACAAGTCCTTTGCAGGAGGCAGGGAAGCGGGGGGTTGTGCACTCAGTGAAACTCCACCACTTATTCCCCACTGTGCCTCCAGGATGCTCCTGAAGGCTTCCATGGCCAGCAGTACCACACCAGGCTCTGCCTGGGAAGCCCTTCTTCTCCAGTGTTAAGGTAGCTGACCTGTCATTTTAGCAAATGCCATTTATTTCTAGCTATTTCAGCTAAAAAGTGACTTTTTTTCCTTGTGTGATTCAATATCATAAGAAAATTGCCTGTTATTTATATAACATATATAATTACCCAACTTTGCATAAATAGGCCTATGCTAGCAGCAGAAACAGAGTTCAACATGATCAAACCCTTCCACACCTACTGCCCAGGTCAGCTGTAAGCTACTGTCTGCTAAGTTAGTGTGCAAGAAAATTCATTCTGAGGAAGACTGGCTAATTTTGGAGTCTAGGCAGTCTAGCAACACATCCAACTTCATCATGCATTTTAGTGCATAAATGTTTCATTGAGGCAAGTGCTGAGTCTGATGTGAATTTTATTTATAGCCCTGGATGTCTTGTATGTGTGCTTCCCCCAAGTACTCGTGTCTCCACTGTAACACCCAGGGGGTTTAAGCCTACAAGGCTGGCAAAAACCTACAGTCTCTCCTCCGGTGTGCATGTCCCACATTTTGTGCAAAGCATCAGCATTCTCAGGACTTTCAAAGCAGCTCCCTCTGAGGTTGCTGCTTCCCAGCGAGGGCATGTTGGGTGCTGGGGCTCCCCCAGTGGGGACAGAGAAGCCTGGAGCTCTGTGGGGGGTGGGACAATCACTTTGCTTTCTACAACTGTGCTTGCTCCAAACCTGGCACACAGAGATGTTTCCCCCAGTCTTTACCTATTTGCTAACTGCAAACCCCATCAAGTGGAGCTGCAAATAGCTGTTTGGATCCATGGCCTTCCTGTCTCATCTTTGAGGTCTGATAAATACCTGTGTAAAGAGAGTGTGTTGGTGGGGCTGCCCTTTCCTGCAAGCAGGGCTACTGGATCTTCAGCATTTTAGTCTCCCTGCTGAACGATGGCAACCTCACTGTAACTTCAGCAACTATACCTGCAAGCATGGGCATGCACACATCTTCCTTCATACCTCTACATAAAACATTTCAAGTGACTGGAGCCAGAAACACAGACACAGCCTTCTGGCCTTGGGAACCCAGTTCACCCTGGCAGGGACAGGTTGCCATGCTCTTTTCCCAAGGGGAAGTCATAATTTCTGTCCATGTCAGTGCCAGAGCAACATCTGATAGTGAGAGCTTTCACTTTTGAAGCCCTTTTGCTGAGGTGGGACTTTAGATAATGGGAATAGGAAAGGCACTCAAACCTCAGTGAAATATAAAACTGCAGACCCAAACCTCTGTCTCCTTTTTGTCACTGTTCCTGTGCATCTTTGGGATTTGTTCAAGATCTGGATGGGATTCCCCTATCCTTGATCACTTGTTTTCCTGGTGCTCTGTGCCATTGGTGAGGACACTGTTCAGCATGGACATTTCCCTTTCAGTCCTTGCAGCACCCACTGTTACAGGGCCATGGGTGACTGATGCCTCATGTCAGGTGGGCTGCTCCTTGGTTACTTCACTCTGGGAGTCCATAAGGGAAAAAATATTTTGTGCATCATTATATCTTATATAATCATTATATTATCCTAGAATCATAGAATGGTTAGGGCTGGAAGGGGACTCCAAAGGTCATCTAGTGCAGCCCCCCTGCAGTGAGCAGAGACACCCTCAACTAGACCAGGCTGCTCAGAGCCTTGGCCAACCTCACCTGCAATATCTCCAGGGATGGGGCTTCAACCACCTCCCTGGGGAGCCTGTTCCACTGATCCACCACCCTCAAGGTAAACTACTTCTTCCTGATATCTAGTCTATCAGAGCAGAAAACAAAATTATTTCAGAAGATTTTTTGCAACCTGAGTCCAGGATGGATGTGAGAAGCAAACTCCAGCACCACAGACCCTGAGACATGACTTGGGCGACCAGTCTGGACCTGAAGTCTGGATCATCCCATTTGCCCTGCCACTGGCACTCAGGCATGCAAATTAAAGTAAGAGCAACTGCATCTACCCTCCAGACAAACAGGAGGGGAGACATGACAAAACAAGTTAAAGCTTTACTCTATGTGGTCAACAACGTGAGCACAATTATTATTCTGTTCTGCACTCATGGATGGACAATTTAGCAAATTTTTCAAACTCAAGCAAAAAGGGAAGCAGAAACCTCACTGACAGCAGAAACTGTTGAGAAAGACCATGATCTTTTATGCTCTTTGTATTGTTTTATTTCTTGACAATACAGTAAAACGTCTCACATTTCAACCTCAGTTTCTTAGCACATCCTTGTGACATTTTTCTGCCTCCCATTGTACCACACATGGAAATAACAGCTATTCAGGAGACAAGTGGGCAAAAACCAGCTGTATTAGTTGTTCAGTTATCTGGAAAGAATAAAATACTGGAAAGCATATGATTTGGTTGTCATTTCCATGTGCAGATCCTTGAATTTTGCATTTACCTGGTATTCAGTTGACTGGCACAACAACAGACATCATTAAGAGGTCTGGGAAGTGTGTGGTTCTTATACATGTAAGAAGATTAGGCTGTTAAGCAATATGCACTTATGTGAAGAGTACCACATGCTAATCCCATTCTTGGCTTTGCTGCTTTCAGTCACTGCTGGTGGTGTTTGAACATATTTTTAACTGCTTTTCCTAACTGTGTCAAATAAGTTACAGTGGCCAGAATGGACTTGGTATTTCAAAGTATTTCAAAGCTGTGACTGTAGGACAGCCAATAACCTCTCAGAAATACACAGTATTTTATAAGTTCAAGACTTCATTGCTGTGAAGTATCTCTAGACAGAGATTTTTAAATCTCCTTTATTCCTGTTCTCTGATCTATGTTTTACATGGCTGGGAAAGAAACAACTTCATGCTCTCACCTATGAAATAATGGCAAATGTAGTCAGAGACAGCAGGTTTCTGTTGAAGGTTTCATTAATGGAGTTGCCCTTCTCACCCACGAGAGGTGAATGGCATTTTTATTTTAGGTGCATGTCTACATATGATACATATGTATGAATATGTGCAATTGTGCATACACCCCCACCCCATCACACCCAGCTCTGCAGCAAAGAAATCCCCCCTGGTGCACATCTCTTCTAATGCATGGTGACAGAAAGCACTGGAGGGAGTACAACATACTTATCTATTAATAAACATAGAAACATTCAATAATGTATGTGTAGCCATGATGTTTTTATGGCCCTTGTTCAGTCAGAGATAGCAGGAAGCCCATCAGGGAAAGCAGGTTAGTAAGCAAAAAAGAAAACCACCAATGAGGCCAGGCTTTTATTCCCAGGGCAGCTAAAGACATATGATTAGAAAAAAAGTTTTCCCATTTGTGTATGTGTATGCATAAAATTAAACATTTAATCCAATTCTACAACTTCAGAGACCACAACCCAGCTGGGAAGTGACTCACACCCCAGCTAAGTGAGTGGAAGTGATACAAAAGGCTGCATTGGTGTTGCCTGCAGGGCAATGGTAAAGAAGGCAGACAACACATGAGTCTTGCCTGGCAAGCTTAAGGTTGCTGTTATGTCACCTGTTCTGCAGGATGAGTCCATATTAATTTTAGTTTGCTACCATGCTTCATGAGAAAACAAAAAACTAATTAGCCAGGGATATAGTGAAGGCAGAAACAATGTTAAAAAAACAAAACACACACCCCCCCCAGACCTAACTAGTTTAAAGTTACTGGCCCTGATGTTAAGGATGGCTTGTTGTAGTAGGGATGATCTGTTCCTGGGTGACTTGGTCTAGGTGCCCCTGCTCAGGCAGGGGGGTTGGACTAGATGATCTTCTAGCTCCCTTCCAACCCCTAATATCTGTGAATCTGTGAAACGTGGATGTGTGTGTTCAGACATACCAGAGCATGTAACTGAAATCTATCTCTAGAGAGACCTTTCAACCTTACATCCTTAATTAGTTAAAACCACTTCTATCCATCTGATGCACTTTCAGTGCTTGTCAACACATTCTTTCCTGTGTTGACCCTTCACACTACTCCCACTCCTGATAGGCAGCATGGTAAGTCCCTTATCTCCAGCAGTGTAGTGTGTGGTCTCTATAAAACACTTTGTAGGCACGCTTTAGACATCCTCTGCAATTCTCCCTCACTGCTCTGCTATTTTTCTCCTGTACTGACTCAACCCAAATCACTAGTAAGCTTGCCCGAGTTGCTTTAACAGGTCACCATAACACTCTCCCTTTTATCACAGAGAAGTGTGTGGTTCACTGTGATGTTGCTTTCAGATCAGTCACTCGGATTTCACATGCCAGCACTCAAGAACAAAGCTTTACAAAATGTGTTTACTGTTCTACCTGCCTTGGTTAATGCTTACCTTCAGGATCGTGTGAGAAAACCACCCTCACATTCCCCAGCTTATAGACATTTTTGTGATAGGTCAAACAGTGATTTGGCAGCAGTTTTAATGTATCTTGCCTTACCCTCCTACTCAAAACAGTCAATTTCCCCTACACATTTCTATCTGAATATTTACACCTAAAGTAGTCATTTTCCACTAACAGCCTTTTAAGTCTATGCTGAAGATCCTCTTTTCAGGAAGAGAAGAAACTCACAATTAAAGCACCAATTTCCACATCAGAATCCACAATACAAACAACCACACCACGTTTGTGAACTCACAGACCAGCCATAAAACACTGTGAGCCTTGAAAAAGCCCACTGGAAAATGACACTCAACACAGAATATGCTGTGTTTGACATATTGGATGATAAGATCCCAATGAGTTATTTCAAGTACAAAAAATATGTTTCTGTTTTCCTTGAAATCTTCAGAAGGTACCACCTTCCATCAGAGCTCTAAGAGTTACTCTCCATCAATCTCTGTGCTTTCTCTGGCTCTCAGAAGTGGCATTTAGCATCAATTATGCCAGCAGTGCTGTGATACATGCATCTGTCTCTTGGATGGCAGATTGAGGGCACCAACTTGTTTTACACAGGGCATCAGAAGGCCATTGGTGGGTGACAGTGTTTTGTTTACTACTGACCTGCCCTTCATTCCAGATGATAACCTGTAAAATTAAATACCCTATATCCCCACAGCTTAATCTTGTTAGTCCCTGATGTGGCACCCCATGGGTAATGACCAAATCAGTTTTGGAAACGTAATTCATAGGCTATAGTGGAAAAATACTATGAAATGTCAACAGCAAAACCAAAGCAAAGGCACAAGTTACATTTTTTATCTAGTATAAATGTATTTGCAATGTTTTTCTGTGAATTATTTTCCTCACTGGCACTAGTTTGTGCCTCTTGCCTTCAGCAAACTGCATGGGGAAGCTGCTATCTCAGGTCAGAAGGTACTCCCAAGCAAAAAACAAGACTGAATAAAGAAAATGTACAAGCAGGGCCCCTCTTCCCTTCTACTGGTACCACATGTAGGCTGAGAAATGAAACCCCTAAAAGTCAGGAACAAGAAGTCATGTGTTAAGAGTAGAGATGGTGATTCATATTTCATACTTCTTCCTCCCCATCAGTCTTTTTCAGCGTGCTTGGCTAGATGCCCTGAACACTGCTTAACTTCATCTTGAGGTAAGTAGCAATAGTTTCTTCCAATTATATATAGTAAATACTACACTACTATTGCTACACGTGTTCCTTCAAATTACTCACAGGCATCTAGGGGAAGACAGAAAAGTCAATCATCTCAGAGGTACCAAAGGCAACTCTTTTTTCTTCTCCTAGGAAATTCTTGCTGCTCCCACAGCTCCACCAGTCCTTTCCTGCAGAGGGACTGAGAGACCTGGCTCTGCCTCAGGTTTCTAGTTGCTCTTCAGGTCCTGCCTGTTCTGGGAAACTTCCTCCCCATAATGGTAAGGCAAAACCATATGCACAATTCCACAAGGTTACTCCAAAGCCACCCAGATGGTGGCATGATATATGGATATATATTTATGGAATACTTTTCAGAAGGAACCTATCTAGATAGTGTTTGGAAATGATCTCTGTCAGTGACACTGCATACCTAGACTGCAGGATGAATAACATGTCAAGTTATTTTCCCACTGTTACTATTATTTGAATAACATCTTCTCAGCTTGCTCACCTTAGGCACTAATATTTTTTCTGCAGTTGCACTGTTTCTTTCTGCTGTATTTCAGGTCCTTTCTTACCTAAAATGGTCCACGAGCCATGTATGGCAAATGCTGGCTTCCAAATCTAACCAAGAAGTGAGCACTGTTAGCTGTATCCTCTTGGATATCCCTGCAGAGGATTCAAATCTGTTAATGTGCCAGTGAGGGAGCCCCTCCAGCTCATGCTAACCCACTAACTCACACTTTGAATTGAGACATCATGGCCAATGGCAAGTAGCACATAAAATGCAGCATGAAAACATTAAGCTAAAATAAATTTCAAAACATTTACTTCTCGTAAAGTGACATAAGGTGTTAATAAAAGATCATAACACAGCCTATCCTTTATTGTCATGGCTAGTATGGCTTTATGAGCCAAAACCATAGCCTATTGTTTGTACTCACATATTTATGCAGGCAACCTAATTGAGTTCTGATTGGATTTCTGAAAAGCCACAACTGCTGAAGAGCTACAGGGTTTGTCAGATGCTGCTGGCACGTGGACCACGCTCTGGCAAGAATTGCCATCCAGAACATAATAGGAAACAGCAAATTCTTGCACATTTGTAACTCATCTGTCTTGGTGTGTGCCTTGGACTGAGTACAAGGTAGTTTTCAACACACTGACTTTAGCACAGCAAATTCAGAGGGTGGTGAACAATTGCTCACTCAATGTACATATGAAATGATTGTGTTTTTAGTGTGGGCAGACATCTTATTATGACTGTGTACTGAGTACTGCACACGATGAAGAACACCAGAAGGCATGGTGAAATGGCTGCATTTCACTGCATCCAGTCAACACCAGAGCACAAATACCAGGTGGCAACACTGACTGGTAACTATCAGAAATAGGAATGACACTGGCTCCAACACTGGACAGGAAACCTCAAAATCTTGATTGCAAGCAGTGATGAAAAAAAAAACTGCAGGAAATAAGCTGCAGAAAAAATTTTACAGGAAAAGAAATTAAACCAGGAAAGTAAAAAGGAAAGGAAAGAAGGAGAGGGTAAAGAAGGGCATAATCATTAAAATTATAAGGCAGAAAGTAAGTGAAAAAGTGAGCTACTAGTAACAGTCATTGATCTTAATGTATAGTGTATTGAGAGGAATGGTGAATCAGGGGAGACAGCACTCCTGGGACATTCAGATTTGTTCACAAAGAGCAAGGCTGACAACATTTCCAAGCATAAAGAAGCAGACAATGGAAAATAATCACAAAAGTAACTTTCCCCAGGGGACAGTTGTCTCTCTTGAGAATTTTAGTAGCTAAGGCATAGGCTTCTTGGTGATTTTGAGTACAAATGAACCTCAGAGAGTTCTGAAGAGTCCTTTATCAGACCCTGTCCCCCTCTGCTGTGGAAGGACCACAAGAAGATGGACTGTGATGAGCCCACAGGCACCAAGAGGGGTGATGCTGCCTTTACAGGGGACCAGGATAGCCTACTCAGAGACAAACATGAATCTGGGAAGCTATAGATGTGTTCCCACATTTACTTGTTGAATATATTTAATGGCAAAGTTAAAGAAAAAAAAACCCAACAGATTTGAGTCACAGCCAAGAAATGCAGCAAAGGCATGAGGTGACTTTTAACTCAAAAGGTGAAGTGTTGCCTGAGAAAATGAACAAATAAATTCCTTTTTATGAAGAGGAGGCAAACATGCTCAGAAATGTGACAGACCAGGTGCTAAGTTTTGCTGTCCTTGCTCTGCCCTTTATGAGTCGCAGCTCTGCCTGACTTCTCTGGACCCTTTGGCTATGCTGGGATGTCAGGTCTGGCCCTAATTACCTCCCTCCCACTACACTGCCTTCACTCCTTCTCTTTGCCTTTCTTCTTTCTGTGTGGATTTTCCAAGTGGCATTAAAAAAAAAAAAAAGTGCTGGCAGAGGTGCCAGACTGCTCTAGAGGCTGAAATGTTATACATGCTGAACAGTGAAAGGCAGGAGACACCCACGGACATAGCCCAGCCCTGATCTGGCAGGATGCTGTCTGGGGGGAGCTGGCAATCAATCTTCACATCTTATCAACTCCCGTAGCATCTGCCAGCACAGGGGGGGAGGGGGAGGCAACCCAGCCAACTTCTTCATAGTATGGATATTGCTCATAAAGTCAGACACATTATATATACACAAGTATAGATCAGTTCACGACCATCTGCTTATTTTCTGTGTAGCATCTAAAGTATTGTAAGGGTGTAACAGAGAATATGAAAACAAGCTCTTACCTCTGCTGAGGAGCTTAAAATAAAATAAAGGGAAAAAAAAAACCAGAGGAAAAGAAGAATATAGGAGTTGATATGCAGTCAAAAGCAGAGAAAAAAGAGCATTTTCTAATGGTGGAGATGCAGTTTGTCCTGGTAGGTGGATATGATGGCACAACCTTGCTTGGTACAAATCATCTCCTGGCCTTCACAGCCATCTCTCATTCTTCCAGTGACCTACTAACCTTTTCTGTGCTCTTTCTGCTTGTGTCTGAATCACAGAAAACATCCTTTACACTAAGCTTCTACACATGCAATAATAGGCCCCTCATTGCACATGCTAGTCCAATAATACTTTTTTTGGTGGGTTTGTTTAGTGCCATATTCTTACAGGTAGAAGTAGCTTGCTTATACAGTGCTAGTGCATCCACTGAACCTTTGCAGATGAGCAGTGGTTTGTATATTACCTGGGCTGTGGTTTTGGACCCACAGACTCCTGCAGCACAATCAAGCTCTGACATTTACAAGCAGCACCAGAACTCTGGACTGGGTAAGTAATGGGTGGTTAGTTATTCAGAATTAACCTGCCATGGTCAGTAAAGAAGAGAGAGCCAAGCTGGTTGGTTCTCAGCAGACTCACAACAGCACAGGGAGACACAGGATCACTGATCAACTGCCAGGTTCATTATCACTCGAGGTTTTTTAACTACCATGTTTAAATCACAGATAATTCTGATAAATCAGATTGTTTCCCTGACTTGCCATTTTGACAATTTAATCTTCATGTTTGTTCACATTAGTAAGTATTGATTTCCTGGGGGGTGCAGTAGATCTTCACCTAGTGAGGTCTGCTAGGCAATGTTTCTGTTACTCAAAGTTGTTTGTGAAGTTCAGATATTTACATACTTAACACAGAAGAAAAAATATCTAAAAAGTGCAGCCACTAACCCCTGAGAATGGCATTAGGCAAAGATGAATTGGAATGCTTTTGATTTGGATTATCCTTTCCTTCTTCCCCATTCCTTTTGTCTTTGTAATATTTGTGCAAAGGCAACACTTCACAAATAGTGAAATGCTTCTTCACTCTACGGAGGCCAGAGCACTGTTAGTATGAATCTCCCTATTTTCTGCAAACACACACTTCTAGGATGGAAAAGCTACCACGAAACTTGTCTGTCAGAAGAAAATATCTAACCTTTGAAGATTCTCCCTTTGACCCAGAAAGCTATTTAACAAGTATTTCTGCAGGACAGTGGAATAATTTTCAAGTCTTCAAGAAAATCTGGTTCTATCACTACTGAAGTTATAACCATATCCATAATAAGTTCAGACTAAGGGTTGCTGAAGGGTTGGCCAGAAGTTACTAATTTTCATTCTCCTTTGATGCCATATCTGTGGATTCTCAGTGAGTGTCAGACTTTGCTGCTCCAAGCACTACAGCTAGAACAAAGCAGTGACAACCAAAGTGCTCACTTACAGAAATAAGCCTCCAAGTAGGGTCATGGAAAACACTTTCTCATCCCATTCATGAACCACTGAGCTGGGTTCCCAGAGATGAGCTTATTCAAGTAATCACTAAGGTAACTTTTTGCATTCAGAAATCCTTTCCTGGGGGGCAAACCAAAAGCACAACTTTACAGCAGCACCATCAGGGCCTAGTCTGGGAATGATTTATTCATCCTAGCAGGGAAAAAAACCCCAGTTTCTTCCCCCAACCACCTCTACTTTCAGTCCAGACCCTCCATGAGACAAAGCCACAGCAAAACACAGCTCTAAATTTCCCACACATGCCTTTTGGCTGCTGTCATACCCAGCCACATCAATGGGGGCACAGATAATCAGGTAATTAATCCCCCTTTAATGTGATGAAACCAAGAAGACTTAGGGCTAGCTGTCCATTGAGCACATAACAGTGGTACCTAACATTTCCAGTTGGGTGCCTATGTAACATAATGCTGGTTTTACAATCACAGCTGTTGATGACCAGAGTTTCAGTTTGAATTTTGTACTAACAATCTTTGGCTCTAGATGATGATGGTAGGTCCCTTCTAACTGAAAATGTTCTGTTCTTCTATTCCATTCTCCTGTCCTATCTTATCCTACCCTACTCTTTCTAAAAACATGACACAGAATGGTCAAGTTTCATGCTTCTGTTTTTATATCTAAGCTTCAAATTAATAACATCTCCCAGCCTCACAGCTCACTGCATGCAGGAACTCTACATATAGGTGTTGGGAGATCTTGAGCAGTACAAGGCAGTGTATTGTGCACAAGCTAATTAACCTCTGGAAAGAATCCAGGGTCAGTCTAACTTCAGCTGTGTCATCTGGGGTCATTTTCCACTCTCAAAACTATGAAAGTTCCTTGGGTTTCAATGTCACAAAATGATTTTGGTCATTCTACAGTATAATATACTGGCAAAGCAGCTGCATCCATGCTAACAGAGCTGCATTTTAGCAGTTAGCCTATTCCCCACACCCCCACATTCATCAAAAAGACACATTATGCTGATAAATGGCAGTAATGGCTTCAGCTGGCATAGTTTTACTGGTCAAAGATCACACACTTTTCAGAGCTTTGTCCCATACCTTTGCACAGCCAGAAATAAGTAGTGAAAAAAATGAGCTTCGGTGTGTTCATTCATATTTGTTAAGGGGAACATAACCTTTCAGGTTCAGACTACATGAAAAGGATTTAAAAGTGTGGGACACTGCTGCACTACAGTTTTTACTTCTAGCCTCCCTGACTGCAATTTCCACCCCTTGATCTCTCCCCACTTGACCTACTGAGTAGATACTTCTTCCCAGGAACTATGAATTTCCATTCAACAAAGCTGAACCCCTTTTTTCTGGGGTCACAAGCTCTTCAGGGTTGTTTTTTTTTTTTTTTGTACCAAATCCTGTTCTGATAGCCTGTGGAACACAATTCATAAGATAACATTTATTGCATCTCTTGGGAGGTATCACTGACTGCACAGCACCTCTAGCAGCAGCAGCTGCCAGAAGATGAAGGAAGGGCTCTGCCTGACTCCAAAAAAGTTTCTGATACTCCTAAGGAGTCTTCACCATGATGCTGGCATCAGAGACAACCTGGAAACTGCAAGGTGACTTGTCCCTTAGAACCACCTTCCTCCAGAGAGAGTGAGAGCCTGCAACAAGGCCAACTCAGGGCAGGATGACTGGTTTGGAAAATGAGCAAGGCTGACTGAAAGGATCAGGACAGGTAAAGATGACTTCCTGAAAAGCTACCAGTAGCTGTAGGTGTCGTGAAGAGGCACAGTAGAACATGTGCAGAAAAAAAACCAGTATGAAATGTAAATTCTGGATGTAAATGCAAAGTGTATAACTATATGAAATTAAATTTGTGTTTGCAGTAAGTAGAACCCCAATGCAAGCTCAAACAATGGGACTGGCCCAGAGTGACCCATCAGCCAGCCTTTGAAAAGGCAAAACACCTTTTGGTACATTTATGCAGTGATGTACAACTTACAAGTTTTTATTTGTTGGTTTTTTTTTTTTAATTTTGCTTCATACAAATAGTCACCTGGCACTACCAAGGCAGAAAGGGGTAGCAGTGAGTTTTATATTGAGACAGAAACAACTAGAGACAAAAGATTTATCAAACCTGGGAGGATCAGCTCCCCCTTATGTACTTGCTGGACTCCTCCAAAGTTGAGAATGAAAGGCAGGTTTGGGCTGTAAGACAGAAGACAGTCCTGTAATGCTCCAAAGAACCAGGACTGAGCCTTAAAGCAGATGCCAGATCTGGGACAATTTCTAGGATGAACACCCTTTTCCCAAGGCATTGAAGGAAAAGTCTTGGTTTTGGGTTTTTTTTTTTTCCTGTCTCACAGTCAGGCTGGAGACACCAAGCCAGTGACTGAGCCTCTTTTCTGTCCAGTCTTGAAGCTCACAGCAAATGGCAAGGTTTGGACTGGGGCATAACCCTGCAGCTTTGGAGTTGTCTGACACTGGCATCACATCTCTGTGCTCGTGTTTCAAACACCTCGTGTTTGAAAGGCTTTTCAAGGTATTACAGAAGGGATTCACTCGTTTGTCTCACATCACAGCTGTAGCACCTCCAATGGACTTTGCCTTTCCAAAATGCTCATTAACCCAGGTCTCCTGAATCACATTTGCTCTATGTGCCATTCAAACTGAACTTCTTTAAGTCAAGTTCCTTTCTTAGAGATCATGAAAGAACATCTTGAGAATAAAAACTAGCCACAAAAAACCTGGGAGGAATTCAGTTCAGCAGGGAAGTAAAACCATTCATTTTAATGCAGCTGACATACCACCAGAAGGGTTTTTTTTTTAAATAGTTCTATGACATGCTCATCGTCTCACAGTTAATTGAAAAAAAAACCATAAAGTCACAGAATTGTTCTGATCTGTAGTAAAAATACAGTCATGTTCTACAATTAAATTCCTAAACCTCTGCTGAACAGGTTATAATAATTATTGTGGGCTTGGCTCAACATTTGGAGTTAGTAATTGAAAAAAAAAAAAACCAAAACACCAAAGGCTTTGGTAGGGTACTGCTGAGAGAGGGAGTCTGGGACAAATTAAATGCAAGGGAAGATAAGTCCTTCCCTTACAGGCCTCCCTACCCATGCCCAGATTTGAAGCAGGCAGTCTGAAGCAGAGCTGTAGCCAGGTGGTAACACAAACCATGCAGTGGCCTTGCTGCTGGCCAGTTGCAAAGCAGAAACCCTGGGATACAGGTGTGGAGAATGAGCTGGGTCAGGACAGGGCTCAGGGCTGCAGAATGCCAGGAGCACTGGAAACAAACTCCTCCAAGGCCTGCAAGTGCTACCACAGCACAGGCAGTAAATAATACCCTGTCAGCAGGACACATTATTGAATAGCAATAACTTTCCATAATAACTAATTAGTGTCACATTCAGACCAGACACTTAAAAGAAAGTGCTCTCTCTCTTCTTCCTTCATCAAATTGCAGTGCTGAGGTCAAGCTTTAATCATCTGCTGGACCAGCACAAGAAAGTACTCACAGGTGAGCCAGGACTTCCCTTTGGCAGCCGTGGGTTGAATCAAACCTTTTATCACCACCCCCAGCTCTGTGGTGGTGTCACTTCTGCAGCCATCCTGCCTGGACAGCAAGCTCTGGTGTATCTGGTTATCCCATGCTCATCCCTGAAACATCCTCCATCTCCAGCTTCCCTGTGAGACCTGGCTTGGTGAAAGGAGGCTCCCAGAAGTGCTTGTCTTGGGCAGGGCTCACACCTCCCAGGAACATGCTCACTGCTTCCACAAAGACTGGAAACCTCAGGGAAAGTTTCTTTTGGCAGGCAAAAGAACGTGGGCATGGTCAGCACTCTATCCTCCCAGCTTTCTTGTGCTTAAACAGGGGGACATATCTGTGTTGCCCTATGTCAAGCATGTCACCTTTTCATTCATAAAAGGCAGCCTGTATCTTTAATCACTTTGCCACAATAACAGCAAAGAAACAAGTACTTGATTGCCTGTGTTATCAGACACTACTGGGAAAGTCTGAGATAAGGATGCTGAACAACGTTGCTTATTAGTATTCCACATGCAATCACTTCCCCATAATCCAGAGTCATCTGTATCCCAGCAACCCTTAAAATTTCATTCTCACTGAATTGCCAGATCTTTATCAAAATATAATTACAGTCTTAATTTGGATGATAAATTTTGATTGCCTGTGCCGTGCCAAAAAAAATAAAAATAATAAAAAATTAATAAAAAATATCATCAGGTACATGAGAGCTGAGGTACAAGTGTGAAATGTGAATCATGAATCTGCATATTCTGACACTGGTGCATCACCTGTTCTCATCAAAAGTTGGGCTCTGATAGCTAGCAGTGAAGTTATGTAGGGGTAAATAGGCAAGGACATAAAAAAACAGTCTTCTGATGCCATCAAATGAAATTTTGAGCTAAAACTAGGGAGGAATTTGAAATCTGCAGCTGCATACAAAGATAATCACTATTATGAAGATGATATACTATTATCATTACAAAGTGAATGATGTGCAAAGCTGCCATGAAAACCTGGAAGGAAACCCCCAGTCCTTCCCAAAACAAGAAGAGATTTTGCAGAACTCTCCTCTCCTCCCTGACAGTGGCAGAAAACAGCATCATGCTTTATAGTAATATGCAGAGGGTTCTAAAAATGCAAGGGTCACAAAATGGCTTCAGATTTCAGCAAATTGTTGTAGTGTTCATCTTAAACCTATCTGACAGCTTTTAAAAGCACTCTTGAGAGCAGCCTTTGTGGTTGATACGTTCCAGTGAGATCTTCAGGCATTAAGAGCTTGGCTGTTAGGAGGCTGAATGAAAGGGGTGTCATTTTCCAGCAATGATAGTAGAGTCCTATGTGCATAGGCTGCCAGCACCTGAACACCTTGTGTCTGCACGATTCACAGGGCACAAAACAGGCTGTTCATTCACTTGCTTGCTGATTTGAGCCAACACCTTTTATCCCTTGAAATGACTACAGATATTAGAAGTCATGCATATATTGCAACAGAAGAGAATCATCCTTCTTTACTATGAGCTGTTACAGTGACAGTTTATATTTGATCTCACTCCCATCTGCAGTAGATGCAGCATCAACCTGTACATACAATCATCTGCAGTTGGAAATACCATTGCTTTGATCAAGCATTATTACCAAAAACATACTGCTGGGTGGGGAAATACTCTCTTCTACCTTCCAGGAACTAGTATGGTTACAAACTTGTTTCAAAACTTACATGTGTAGCCTAAAACATAGATTTATAGATTCATAGATATTAGGGGTTGGAAGGGACCTAGAAGATCATCTAGTCCAATCCCCCTGCCTGAGCAGGATCACCTAGACCAAGTCACCCAGGAACAGATCCAGGAGGGTCTTAAGTGTCTCCAAACCTGCTCTACCTGCCTGCACTAAAGCCTGCTCTACCAGCAGAGCCCAAAGGAGAGCAGACTGCTCAGCAGACAAGACATGGAGGTTACCTAGTTTCTGACTTATCAGACTACAGCAGTCTAAACCCACTTCAGTTTTACCCTGTTGAAATGCCAGGGGAAAAAGGTAATTATTTGGATGACAATGGCATAAATGCAATTAGACACTTGACCTTAGTGTTTCTTGGTCACATGCACAGAGTTGAACTCATTGCTAAATTTGGGACTGGGAGGTTCTCCTTTTGCTGCTCCCCACCCCCACCCCACTCACAATGAGTTTTTTGCACTTTCTCTGCAGCCCTGACAAGGATCCTTTCCTAGGACAGATGTGATGTTGTCCCTTGAAAGTGATTTCCTCACCTCCTGTGGGGTCCTTGGGTGCTCAGTCCTCTTTATCATCTTTTTCTGTACTTTTGATCAACATTGCATGAATCATGAAATACCTCTTTGACACATCTGTTATCTCGGATTTACTCCCACGGAGCTTCCCTGAGAAGGCTATGCAAGGTAAGAACAACTGGAAAAGTAAAATTCTACCACTTACACATACAGAAGGTTTATTCTGTAGATTGGAAGTGATACTGTGTCGGAGTTACAGCATGAAAAATGTGTTTCCTTGTGGGCAGCAGTCAACTACATCACTCAAGTGAAGTCTGTTCCTTCATGCTCCACTGCCCCAGCCCTCTCCAAGAGTCCACTCCAAACCAAGCACAGTTTTGACCAGTCTGGTGTAAGCAAACACACATGCCAAGTAATGTGAAGACCCAAAGCTCACTGAAGTCCAGAGAGATACTGCAACCTTTGCAGTCACTCCTGTGCACTGGTTCCCATTCCCTATCTGTCATGTCCATCATTGACACATCAGTTAATGCTTTTACTGACAGCAGCAGTAGCAAGATTTACAGATGAATGGGATCAGGAACTGAACAATTCTCATTCCTTTGGTGGTAGGACCTTAGTGGGGCTAAGTCACACTGCAGTAGAAATAGAGGGCAGGAAGGAACCATGAGAGAACTATCTGGTTCATGACTTTTCTAATCCTGGAACACAGCTAAAATGCTAAAAACAGCAAATGAGGCACTCACTTCCAGGAACAGAAGATGCTTCCTGTAGTGAATTTTGACTGATGTGTGACTGAACTTGTCCTAAAAATGCCAAAATGCAAATCCAAGTATAATTCCACTGCTCTAAAGTGGACTGAGCATTTCTAGTCCACTCCAACTTTATTCTTACTTCTTAAAAAGCCTAAAAGAAGGATATCCCATAAGCTCCACCAGGTGCCTGTCCCAGTGCTTTATCTGCACTTGGAAAGGTCTTCTTAACCTTCCCTGCTGCAAAGTCAGTTGATTCCTAAGGGGGGAGGCTGCAGAAGCAGGCACACTGTCTGCAGTCACATGCAGCTCCCCTCTTCTTTGGTCTGTGAACTCCAGCTCTAGTACCATGAATCTGCAACTTCTCAACTCAGATGAAGTGGATTGAGCCAAGTCAGAACTAGTGCCCTGGAATACCCCAGTTAGGGGGCAGGGGAAATACCTGAACCCCCAGAGGAGCAGTATGAATTGGTGCTTACTCCAGATGCACAGTTCTTTGCTCTCCTTATGAAAACATTCCTTTCCTGCTGGTGAAGAGTGTCATGCTAAAAATCAGAGGAAAACAAAAATGCCTCTCCACAGTAGCACATTCAGCCTAGCACTAGAGATGGAAAGCTTCCATATGCTACAGTGAGTAGTTCAGTACAGCTTGTTATCCATTCCCTCCACCTGCCAGGCACACTGCCCCCTCACAAGCACTATCAATGAAGGCAAGCATACATCTGGATGAAAGCTACACTGTTAGGAACATGCCACTTTTAAAGTATGGCTTTTGGTTCTGAGTTACATATTCCAACACTAAGGTTAATGCTGGGAGGACTGGCAGAAGACAAAGGTTACCAGATTTATTCTCTCTCTGCACCATGGCATGTTGCAGGGGGAGGAGTTCAAAATGGCCCCTGTGACAGCTGCCAGAATCTTCATGATAGCTGGTAAAAGTGAGGCTTATTTCTCCCAGATACTCTTCAGCAAGAGCTTTCTCAAGGGGAGCAAGAGATTCCCTGAGCCTTCATCAGTAGAACCTCCTGAAGGAACATTTTCTGTTCAGAAGGTATCAACGCTGTTCCCATTTCTATTCTGCCTCTTTCAGTCTCATGCCCAGATTGCCCATCTTTGAGCTCACAGTTACCATGACAGGCTACAGCAGAAGGTATGTGGCTATTACATGCACATCCCAACAGCAAAACTGAGGTCAGGCTTCCCCAGCTATCCCAGATGTTCTCCTGGGCAAGGAGATGAGCGAGTCTCACCACTGGCAAATGGAAGTCCAGAGAGGAATGCTGTGAGCCTTCCATGGCCAACTGGACTGTTGGCATTGCAGCCTCTGCCTTTGGACCAAGCAGCATCACAACAGCCACCAACCCAACCTGTGCCAGTGATACCAGCACCTGAATACTTGGTAATATAAACCAGGGATGCTCTTCCCCATCTAGCATTTTGGCTAAGTCACTCTACCCTTGATGGACCTGTCATTTATCTAAAAATGGCTTGAGTGCTTCTGCTGATTCCAGCAAGCAGTGAGCAGCACAACTCTCTGTGCAGCTGACTGTCCACAGCACAGCCTGGCAGCCCACTGATTTCTGTGAAAGACAGCAACAGGGCAAGTGCAGTGGAGGGAGCAGCACACAAGTGGTTAACCCATGCCATGAAGAAATGCACATGCACATACTGCCTCAAACAGCCAGAACCTCTTAAGTTGACATTTTCCATTTTGTTCCACTAGAATTAAAATGCTCATAATAAAAACCTGGCAATCAAAAGCAAATAATTTGTCACCAAAGCAGGATTCATTTCTATCTATATAGTTGACCAGAAGTCTTTCTGCCTCTTACAAGCAACATTAAATGCTATCCATTAGAGCAATAAATGCCATCCAAGTCCCTTTCTTTCCACCTGTGATTTTAAAAGTACATTTCCTGTGCAGAAAGCTGTGTGCTTGGCAACCTCTGCATCTCTCCTCCTGACGAGTAGCAGAAATGCTGCATGCTAAACTCTCGCCTGTAATGACATGGATTCCCACACCAGAGAAAAATTCTCAAACTACCCAGGAAAAAAACTTCAAATAACCTACAAGGTATTTAACAAACCGGAGGCAAAAGCGAAAGTCAAACCCTCAAAGCATACAGAGAGAGAGAGAAAGAGAGAGAGAGACAGAAAAGAAATGCCCTCTGCTCGACTCAAAATAACAGAACCATTCTGCATAGGAAAGAAAATGAATTACCATTGTGGGGACCCTCAGTCATTTAGAGTCTCCAGTCAAGGCTGAGAGCCATTCGGAGACTGCAGGTTTTTCCTCCAACTTCACTTCCCGGCTTTGAGAGGAACTAGTTAAAAATGACATCACTGCTCATACTACCCTCCTCCCCCTCCCCATTCACTTGCTAAAAAAGCTGAGGCTGCTCCTCTCCCCCTGCATTGGCTCCAGATCCGCTCCTCGCTCCTTGCCAAGTTGCCGGTCTGCAGCTGACCGTGCGGGTCCGTGTCGGTGCGGGACGGAGGATGCACCGGCTCTGCGTTACTCCTACAGTCTCCCTGCTGGCACTCACTGGAGAAATAAAATAGCCTTTCCCTTCTGAAATCAGTAGGGATCTAACCTCGCCATGTACAACGCAATACACAGCCAGCTCCCTTTACAGAAGGCAAACAGTCTTCCTCTTTGAAGCAGGAGGGAGAGGAAGACCTTCCTAAGGGCTCTGCCTTTTGCCTCATTTTCCTTACAGGAAAGCACCCTCTCTGTGGTTTGCTGCATCCTCCTTGCGTTAGGACTGCAATCTATCTCCTTATTTATTTATTTATCTTATTTTTTTACTTCCCTCCCCATGAGTGTGACATCATCAGACACCAACTCGAGTTCTGTAATAAAACAGGATCCCGAGCAGAGCTACCTGGGACGAGGTCATCTGGAGGACCCAGGCAATGCTGGCTCCTGAGCAGTCACTGGTTCTTGCAAAATACTCTGCTCTGACAGTGTGGTCAGGATGCAATAACCCCCCGCTCACTGCAGAGGAGGACACTCGGCTGCCAGGCTAACATCAGTCTTGTTTCTATCCCTGCTGCTTCCACCAACATCAACAGTGAGCAGGTGCCTCCTGAGTGTTCCTCTGGTACCCCCAGTTCACCTCACAACTCCATTTGTATCCTTCCCCTAACTGCTAGGAAGGATGCTGCAGCAAAATCCCTCAGCCAGCACTCCTGCAGGTTGAGAGCACCCAGTGCACACACTCCCAACGCTCCTCTGCTCTCTAAAGCTCCTCAGACAGACTAAGCATCACTGAAGGGAGCCTTCTAAAAACAGTCACCCCTGACATCCAGACCTCATGGCTGGGCAGCAGGCCAGCCCCAGTACAGGGCCTGCTTGTTGCCAAGCACCCACCACCTTATTTTCCATACCTGTGTTTTCTTTCCTGGAGTAGCACTGTGGCTTGTCCTGAGTGCTGCCCATCCCCAGGGTGGCCTGTAGGCACTAAGGTGGCCACAGTGAGCCCCTCCACCATGCTAGGATGGTGGCTCCTGGGCTCCACAGCCTCCCTTGCTCACTCCCATGCCTACAGCAGCAGCAGGCACAGCACTGCCAGGAAAGGGGAGCCTGTGTGTACGTGCATGTGTACAACATATGCCTTCACATATCTCTAATAGACACACAGAGCTACCTGCAGATATAAACACAGACATGCATTCTGCATCTCTTGCTGCTACCAGCCATGCCACAGACATTCCAAACACTGCACAAATAACAGGGCTGATGGAATAAGGCTGCACTTGCAAATACACCAGAGTTGGTTTTTTTGCTACCTGTCTATACAGCCTGTGCTCCAATACAAGCCCTGCTTCTATGGTGGTTACTTACAGGTATTTATCAAACCTTCATAAAGCTCATGCAAACTCCTCTAAAAGGTACAGTGGTAAGTCACACACGTGCTTCTTAGTACACTACAGATGTCTTACATGGTGGGGGACTGCAAAAGTCTTCCAGCAATAGGAACATGCTGGTGCATCAGGTCCCAGAGGAAATCCCTGCTAGAGACAGTCAGCCAGTGGGAAGTTGAAGGAAGTCAGCAAAAATCCTGCCTCAGGGTTTATTCATAACTCCCTCCCCCTCTTCTCCATCTCCAGAGCTGTGTTTTGCATGTGGGTTGGTAAACACATTCATATAAAACACCAGAGCCCTTCTGAATGAGCCAGGGTTGGAAACCTGACATCCCCTGCCAGCTGGGACAGAATCTGACACACTCAGCAAAGAGCAGGATTTTACCTTGGGATGGGATTTCTACTGAAAGAGTCTTCCTCTCCATCTTTTAACAGGTGTATGGTCCTGCAGGTCCTCTTCTCCAAATCACAGCCCTGCCAGGCTGCACCTTCCTTCTCTGGGCATGCAGCAGGCTCAGGCCTCTGGCATGGGCAGGAAAGAGCCCAAAATTGAGGAGTGATGACTGTGATGGTTAAGAATATAGCACCATCTTTGAAGCTTGTTCTGGGTTTGCTAGGACAGAATCATAGGCATGCAGTGGTCTGCAGGTCATTAGCAATTTATAATCAGCCAGGGCAGCTGACCCCAGTTGGCTACAGGTGCAGCCCATCTGAGAAATATCAGGCTGGGCTGAGTATAATTTTGTTTCTTTTACACCAGCATTGGTATTACTTTTGCTGTTTCAGTAAATCTTTTCATTTCAACTTGTCAGTCTTCTCTTTCCAAACTCCCTTTTTAGCTGGGGAGAGCTTATCAGGTAACATGTCAACTGCTTAAGTATAGACAAGTCTCCTCTGGTATGAAACTTCAGATAAATAGAGAAGAGCATGTCCTCTGCCACCACTCATTAACCAAACCTCAGTTTTCTCCTGCTCTGATGGGGATATCAGAGTCATTAGCAAAGGGGGATCCCAGGTACACGTAGCAGCATCAATAGCATCTCTGGAGTAACATTGATTATACATCATATATTAGATCAAAAGAGAAAAAAGCAGAAAGTGTGCTAATTCACTAGATAAATCTCCATATATACCTTCTAAATGAAATAAATGTATAACCCAGATTCTTAAGGAAAAAAGGCAAACCTGCTACCTGAACCCTGCATTCAACGCTCATAATTTTTTAGTCATTTTACTTTGGTTCCCCTAACTGATGACCTCATCATCTCACTCAGTGAGACCTAGAGAGGCTGGAGAGTTGGGAGAGGAGAAATTTAATTAAATGCAACAAGGGCAAGTGTAGAGTCTTGCACCTGGGAAAGAACAACCCCAGGTACCAGTATCAGTTGGAGACTGACCTGTTGGAAAGCAGTGTAGGGAGAAGGGACCTGGGGGTCCCCTGGAATATTGTGTCCAGTTCTGGGCCCCTCAGTTCAAGAAGGACAGGGAACTGATCAAAAGTGTGCAGTGCAGAGCCACAAAGATGATTAAGGGAGTGGAACATTTACCTTGTGAGGAAAGGCTGAGGGAGCTGAGGCTCTTTAGCTTGGAGGACAGTGACAGGCAACCTCATTAATGTTCATAAATATGTAACAGGTGAATATCAGGGGATAGAGCCAGGCTCTTCTCAGTGACAGCCAATGATAGGACAAGGGGTAAGGGGTGCAAGCTGGAACACAGAAGGTTCCACAAAAATATGAGAAAAAGCTTCACAGTGAGTGTGACAGATGACTGAACACAGGGCCCAGGGAGGTTGTGGAGTCTCCTCTCTGGAGACATTCCAGACCCACCTGGAGGTGTTTCTGTGTGACCTAATCTAGGTGATTCTGCTCTGGCAGGGGGGTTGGACTAGATGATATTTCAAGGTCCCTTCAACCCCAAACATTGTGTGAGTCTAAGCTGCAGGTAGGAGTGTTTGCAGATTGCTGACTGTTTGTAACAGCTAGGTTTAGCTAACAAGTTCCAAGCTTGCTCCCAGTTGTGAGATGTTTTTGCAGGAAAGAAAACAAACCCATTTCTGCAAGAAAGAACAGGCAAACAAAGAGGGGGATTGGTGGGTGGAAAGAACCCAACATAAATGAGGGCTAAAACTACATTCAGAGCTCCCAAAGCTCACAATCAAAGAAGTAGAAATCCTTCAAGCCAGAAAAAAAGAGGAGCTTGCCCATATATCCTGTAATTTCCCCTCCTTTTATACTTATATTAACAGTTTTTCTTGGCAAACAGATTATTTCAAGGATTTGTGTGGCTGAGTTGAAGGTGGGCACTCAAAATAAATAATGAGCATCAAGTAGCAGCAGTGTCTTAATACCTGGTTCTCAGTGTACCTTGTGGCACCTCCAAAGTAAATGGGGTAGAATATGCTCCATACTATATGAATTCTCCACTTGCCTTAGCAGATGCACTTCGTTCAGGATTTCCAATATCCTCTTTAATCTAGTACTATGCCTCCCATGAGCATAGTTGAACAAATGTATTATATCATATCAATGGGTGTTTCCCATTTTGAGAATCATTCAGAGGTGAGCTGAGAGTCCTGGGCTGCTTTACCAGTCTTTAAACACAATCAAGTCTGGCAACAGACATGAAGAAGTCAGCAGATGAATGTCACACATCTACAGCCTCTGCTATTTTTAACATTACAGAGTGTACTGAAAAGAAGAACAGAAAGTCCTCTTCTTTAATGATGTCCCTGAATTTTTTAATAAAAAAAAAATCTAAATTTCAATACTCCTCCATTTCAACCCAAACTGTTGCAAAGTAAATCAAGGTCACAGCTGTCTGTCACTTTCCCAAATTACTCTTGAGTAAAAACTGCCCTTAGCCAAAAAATATCAATCTAAATAGGAACTCAGCCTCTCCTATTTCATTATCCCAGGGAGGTTTCCATTTCAAAGCTGACTTGGTCTACATAAAAGTTAGCTTTTAAGCAGGAGCAGTGTGAATATTCCACCCTCCCCTCTATTTTACCTTCTCAAGGAAAGAAAGAAGAAAGTAAGACCTATTACCAGTTCTGTTGATCTGACACAAGAGGAGGCAGAACCTTGTGGCATTTTTCTGGGAGTAAACCCCCAGTGCCATTTTTAATTGCTTATTTTCCCTCCTGCTCCACTTGACCACATAGTACCCACATGGCTGCTCCTGTTTCAGAGGAGCTGGCCAGCCTTGGCAAGGACAGCTCTGAGCATCCCACCAATTGGCAAAGTGATGACAGTTCAACTGGCCATGGAGATCTTTACTCAGGTTATGCTTCTATTTAGTCCAGCCCTCATAAACAGACACAGACCTAGATGCATCTAGGAAGTAATAAATGGAGACAAAGAGGAGAAAGGAAAGAGAAATCTGTAAGGGAAAGAAAAGAGAAAGAAAAGAGGAGGGCCATGGCTGTTTTCCACTTTCCCCGTTCCTGCCATACCATTTAAGTGGCAGGCATGTACTGGGCACACAGTGTAGCTCATGTGTTCCCCAGGGTACCTTTGCTGCACCACTGCTGGGTTTCATGTCCCCAGTGGGCAGTGGCCTCAGTTACAGACACACATCAAAGCCCAGCCTCCAAGACTGCATGATAGGCTCCTTGCAAAGGCTGGTGTTGACTTTAGGGTTCCATTTTTAAGCTTTTAAAATTCTAAGGGGAATAGCCCTAGCACAGCTATTTGCTTTTTACTTGCATGCCTGCAAGGAGTGGTTGCATTGTTGGCCTGTCCCCATTTTGGCCTTGGCAGCCAGAGCAGGGGCACTACAAGCCCATGTAGAATCTGGAAGCAGAAGCAGGACAGGGTTGGGCAGGTCTCTCACCTCCCACTGCCTCTTAACCCCAACCCTTCCCTTGAGTTACTGCACATCCCTGTCCACACTCTGGTGCACACTCGAGCTATGAAGTGAATGCTGTAAATTCATGTAGCTGTTGGCATCAGGAAGGGAGATGCAAACTGGGGAGAAAGAGCAGTAAAAATTATAGAGTAAAAGAAATAGTATATTTTGGACATGCTGAGCTGAACATTTCTAAGAAGGCAGGAGGGGAAGTGTCAGAGTTGGAGCAGTGGGGAGGGACGATGGGAGGCTGCAAACACATTTCAAGGTAATAATATAATCTTGAAAGCCTTTCCTCTCTTGCAGTAACTGTACTCTGGACTAGTCTTGCATCTGCCATTCATGTGAAATGGAAGTTGCTTTGTCATAAACAACATAAAACATATTGCAGCTGCTTGTAGCAATGGAAAATACTAGAAGTTCCAGAAAATGCAAATGGTAGCAACTAATAGCACATTAATTCCTTAAAGTAAGATTGTCAAATGTGTTCTGAAGGGTTCAGATATGCACTGTCCATCAAGAAAGCCTCTTGGTTTTGAGAATCTCAACCCTAGTCTTGCTACCCTAGGATAGAGGGAGGTCTCTTGCCATTTGGGAGGCAAGCAAATGGCATTGCTAAGAGGCAAAACAGCTCAAGTGTTATTAAAATAATTAAGAACTAGAAACCAATGCAATACAACAAAGATGCACTTGGAAATATCACAACCCAATGGGACTAGATTCCACTATCAGGTTTCAAACTATTCCCCAGTCCCCGTAATCACCTTGTTATTGTGGTTCTGTTTCTTAAAAGGCTGCATCAAACAGCAGGTGCTTTTCTCACACACCATAAAAATAACATTTTTCAAGGCTACAGTGTCATTGACTCAGGGCCCTTTCCTAACATCAACTACCAAAGCACATCTCTTTTGCTCACTACAATCCAGGCCTTTCTTATATATTCACTTGTATGTCCTAAGCACTGTCATTTAAAAAATTCTCTCAGAATTAATGAGTACCTGGTGAAGGACAAGGTCTGTTCCTCTATCAGTTCTGACACGTGCCTGTCACTGTGGAAGAGCACTACTGCCAGGAGGTAACTTTTGTCCAAAGCACCTACAAGATGTTCTGAGAGCCTTGACAACACCTTCAGAGCTGTCTGGCCTTGGTGTCTGCTCCTCTTCTCCCTCAACAACCTCCTTTCCAGAAACAGGGCGCAGGCACACAGAGCACACTGCAAGGCTGCTTTGTGCAAACATTCTTGTTTCCCCATATTTTTCATATTGGTTTCCCTGCAGCTGTAGCAGCCACTTGTGTTGGAGCTAACAAGGGGAAAGCTTCCACTGCTCTCTTAGAAGAGTTTAAAACTTCCATGATGCTCCTTAAGCCAGTTTGTTTGTAGTGCAGATAACTTTTACAACTGGAAGTGTGCCTGAAAACACCAGGAGGACAAATGGTTATTCTTTCCTCCACCAATTTCTGAATTTCAGAAAATTTCAAAATTCAAGAATTTTGACTTGGTAGTTCATAGCTCCAACAGCAAATTCAAAAGGACTTAACTCCTAGAAAGCAAAAAGTTAACCCTGACTGCCATTGCACCTGCTGCTGTACACCTACTGCTCTGGGGCACTGGGCTCCCAGAGGCTGCTCCAGCCCCATGTTACATGATCACCCTGAGGGAAAGAGTGGCCCCTTCCTCTCTATATTACCATCCAAGCATGAGAGAGGTTGGTGGCAGCAGCAACATGAAAACCAGTGCCTCACCACTCCAGGGGACCCTTCTCTATTTGGGGGTCTCCATGTGGGGCTTTAAGGAGAATTTTTTTTCCCACCACGGAGGGTAGAAGCCCTCCTAGACCCATTTCTCTGTACCTCCAGGCTACCTGGATGTGCAGCCTCTGAGGGGCCAGTGAGGACAGACATTCCGTGGGGGCTCCCCACTCTGCCCCAGGCTGCCCAGCTGAGCTGGCACCAGGTGACAGGTGTCAAGGAACAGCCACCAGAAACTACATCTGCTTGCACCTTGTTTATAAAAGGCCAGGTCCTAAATATGCTGCAGGTAGCAGCAGCTACATATTATCGAGGTACTTACTGGTGAAGATTATTACAGGTTTTGATCTTCTTCCTACCATGATTACAGGCTGCTGCTCAGACACACACACACCATTCAAGCAGCTTTTAGCCTCATTTCCTACAGAAACAAGTGGGATGGGATCACACTGCCTGCAGCTTGCATGGCTGCTCCACCCCCCACTTCTCAGACCCCATGTCCCTGCTGGCCAACCCAGGGCAGGTCCACACAGGGTAGGTAACATCAGGGTGCAAAATAACTATAAAGGAATTATGTTTTTCTCACAGACCTAAGAAAGGATGGGGTTTTCTGTGTAAACCTCACCTAGTGAAAAATGTGTTCCCCCAGATCTGCAACAGTGCAGTGACTGTAACACTGAGCTTAGAGCACAGGCAGAGATGAAAACTCTCCTCTTCTTGGAGGGATGCAATGCTGGTTTTCCTACCCACGAGAACAGTGTGTCATCCACTGTGCAAAACTCTCCTGTGGCATTGGTTTTCAGCAACCATCCTCATTTGTTTTGGAGTCTCATAAACTAAGGAGAGGAAGCAAAACTTTCTACTCAGCCAGACATAAAGTTTCATTAATTTCATCAGGCTATGAAATGGAACCTGGATTGCAATGGAATGCAAAATTAAAATTTAACTGAGTCTTATGTCCTTCCATAGGTGAAAAGGAAATATTTTACCTGTTTACTATTCTGACTATCCCATTGCATTTCCATGCCACCCCAGGGTGACAGGGTGTGCAACCCATGCTTTGGGAGAATTATGGTGTGGTTTACAAGTCTTACAGTGATCAGATGTTGTTGAAGGATCAATATGTGTGTCTGGTCTTTCATCAGCAGAAGCAAAATGAAAGTGTGCTTTTAAACTGGAATTGTACTGATATAAATATCTTGGATTCATAATGTAACTTTCATTTTCAACTCATTAATGAAGAGATTTGGATATGTGGCTCCATCCATTTCTAGGTAATACTGTAATGCCTCAACTGCCATGCTATTTGGGCACCAGCTGCAAAATAAGGATTGCAGAAAATGAATCCTCTCATTGACCCTTCTTTTTCTCAACAGTGTATCTTGCTTTGTCTGAAGCATCTGCTTAGCCACAGGTGATCACATCAGCCTTCTTAGAAGAACAAAGCCCTGAGTTACGTGAGTTTTATCTTGTAACTATATTATGTTTATTGTTCCTCACTACCATTTCCAGCCTTCCTCGTTCTTTTCCACAAGATCTTCTTGTTTATTTCAGAAGAACTACTGACTATGTCATAAATATTGATGTTTGACTTCATATATTTTGCTTTTAGCCTGGCAACTCTGTATTTCTGCTTGCCAGGGCTTTCCTTTTCAAACAGCCAAAGATACAGTTGTTTAATACAGATTAATAACTCATTGGAATTACTATAAGGTTTTGGGGTGTTTTTTTAACATGAATAGAAATACAAGTCACATTCAAATAACCTACTACCTGAAATAGTAACCATGTCATTGTCCTAGCACAACTTTTATCTGAGAAGTCTGTAAATCCTCAAGCAAGAACTGCCCTATTCTGGCCTGTTAAAATAAGACAGAACTGCAACAATCCCATAGTATTTGTTGTGCACTTTGCAGCAAGTGCTGCCCACAAATCCAAATAACAACCTAGGGAACTAGCACTCCATACTGACCGCATTAGTACAAATCACTGTTATTTATCTAATAATTAATATCACTCGATGGAAAAGGATGGAGGAGTCTGATTTTCAGCACCACACTTTCAGTGCTGCCTTCTTGCTTTGATATGTACTTAAACCCTGAAGATATATCTGCTGAATTTTACTGACAAATTACATTCATCATCTATGTGCCTGGCTTGTCAGAGTCTGAGATGTAATACATATTAAAATACTACACATGATTTTCCTGTTAGAGCACTTGGCACATACCCACTCTTACATACTGTGCTTGATTTCCAAAATCCAAACCAACATGTTTAGTGACCCCCAGGGAGAAGCCAAGCTACAGGATTAGTGACCTCTATAAGCAGTGACCACAAAAACAAGAATCCAATAGGAATTATCCCCAAGTGAGTTCGCCATCTGTTGCCCCATGAGAACCACTCCAATTCCTTTCAACAAACATGGAATTTAAGATGATCGTGGGAATTCCATATTTATTCCTCTGTATCTGTTTGCTTCATCTGTCAGCTATGAAGGAGTTGATTTAGGAGTGCTATATTTGTCCTATGACCAGAAAAAACACCAGCCTGTGGTGGTGGGGCTGAACTGTCCATCTGGAATGTGCAGCAGGAGAAGATGGGCACGGTTGTGGCAAAGGCAGGGAAAAAAGAGCCTGGAAAGGATACATGTGACCCCATCTTTCCCAATCTTATGACAGTCAGCTATGTGTCTCTAAAAGCTATCTCTGCTACTGAAATTTTCCTTTCAGACTGAAAGCAGGAGGAATAAAGCACCTGAGCATGTGCCTTTGATTGAGGGACAAGGTGTCTCTTATTACAATCATTGATGGCCTGCTGCTTTTAGCTAAAAAGTCTCTTAAAAGCTTGTCTGCACTTGTCTCCATGATGGTGTGAGGGGAGAACAGTTGTATTTCATTCCTGTCCTCACCATTGCAGTGGGGAAACAAAGAGAGGGCCGTACATAATCAAATGGGAGAGAGTTGAACTGATTCCATGTGCTGACTGTAACAGACACAAACAGCTCAGAGAAGGGGGAGAAAAAGGAGAAAACCTTGAGCTGCAATGTCCTGGTAATAAATGGCAGCTTTTCTTAGAGGTGAGCAGCTTAAGCTGAACTTCTTTATAAGAAAGGGACAGGGTGTGTGACAAAGCTTTCTCTATGGCAGGCCACAGTGATCACCTCCAGCTGGAAATGGTGCAGTGGGGAAATCCTGTCCCAGCCAGAACCAACACAAAAATGCCTGGTTGTATCTGGGTGAGGCTGAGGCTGTGGAGACCCCAAGAGCCTCCTGTATATCAAACATTTGAATCAGTGTTAAAATGCTTAGCCTGGAAGACAGCAGTCTATTTGGGCAGGCTGGTGACTGATGTGGATGTGTACAACAGCAGTGGCAGGGCTGCAGTAAGCAGTGGTGGGTAATCCTCTTTGGGGATCAATCTTTAAAAAGCCAAAAAAAAATAATGTTTGCACAGAGCCATGTGACACACCATGACAACATGCAAGGGAATGTCATCATGCAGCTATTTCTCCTGCATTTCATTAGACAGCCCTGAATTCTGCAGAAATATTGATAGGCCAAGGGAAAAAGCTCGAATTTGACAGATGGAAAAAATAATGCCTTACACAAAGCATGATAGCTTGATGGTCTGCTTTGTCCCTTTTCATCAAGGACCAGCTCCCAGAGGCAGTAGCCAGGATAAAGCACATGTCAAATACAGAGAACCAGAAAGGCAGAGAGATTTTATGATTAAATATGTACAAGGGAGAGTGGAAGTGGGGGGAAGGGAGGATGTACATAAAGTATATGAAGCAAATGGTGCAGAAGAGACAGACAGTGATATGGAACTGCCTGATGTGAAACTGAAACCCAGGCTGCTGGGGAGGCATGACCTCCTCATTTACTCACCACCGTCTACAACTGGAAGTCATCCCAACAATTTATCTCAATTCCTTACTCAACTGCCTTGCTGTTTGATAGGAAAATAGTTTCTCCCTGCTAGCATCGACAAGACCTGGCTAAACTCCCAATCACAGTAAACCCTGGACTAATTTTATGAAAGTCCTTCCTTGGTTGTTGCACCCTTTTTGAAAGCTTCATGCCAACAGCTATGCAGACCTAGTGCCTCTTGACTTGTTATTTACACAGGGTTTGAAGTTAGACAAAAGTGGTTAGTCTGTTTATAAATAAGAAGTGCATCAAACTGCCTAGTTGCTTTTCTCTTTCTACCCTTTATCCAGTTTCAAATCCCCTATGTCCAGTCACTTTGGCTGACTTAAGCTGAGTCAATACCTGCTCTGGAATGGAGACCCAGAAAGTTGAGACAGTCTTTGGCACACTGCTCCAGCTACTGACTCTCTACTGGTCAAGGCTATTCCATAGCATCAATGATGTAGGAACACAAGATACCATGAATGGGAATTAAAAAAGGTAAAATAATTTCTCTTTGACAGCATTTAAAATCTGCTTCCCTGGTCCTTTGAAATATGCTTCTCCCCAAAGCTCCCTGTTCAAACAAAACCAGTGTACTGTACAGTGGATTGGTCACAGGCAACTCTGTTCTGCACCCACACAAAATTAGAAGTGACACTTAACTTCTATTGTAGGCCAGACATCAAGCAGAGTCATGTCCCCACTTATAGTTTATTTAAAGCCATATCTGGCTTTTTAGGGATCAAAGAGAAGGGTGTATAGGAGGGGGATGCTGTTCAGCAGAAGACCAGGAACAAACCAGCACAGTTTAACCATACATGTCTTTGCTTCATGCTTGATTTTTGAATCGTTGAAATTTAAGGTGGCAATTAAATTATGTAAAGCACAAGACACCGAGTGGTGGCCTATAAAGGTTTTTTCAGTTTGTTAGTCCTTGTTAGTTCTCTGCAGTACTTGTTGCAAAGGTATGAGATAGGCTGGTGTCAATCAATGCCATCCATAGATTCACAGAATCACAGAATGTCAGGGGTTGGAAGGGAGCTAGAAGATCATCTAGTCCAACCCCCCTGCCAGAGCAGGG